>PVJC01003072.1:0-58309 GCA_004026665.1 Murina feae
GGGAGGAGCTGGGAGCTGGGAGCTGGAGGCTGGGAGGAGCTGGGAGCCGGGAGCCGGGAGCTGGGAGCGCCCGGGAGCGCCTGGGAGCCGGGAGCCCTGGGCATGGCCCCGCGGCTGATGCGCACCCGCCCCGCCCCAGCGCCCTGGAGGAGGACGAGCGCCTGGAGCGCGGCCTGGAGCAGCGGCGCCGCAAGCTGAGCCGGCAGCTGAGCCGGCGCGAACGCTGTGCGCTGAGCTGAGCCGCCGCGGAGCCCGCGCTTTCCGGTCGCCGCCCGGCGTGCGCTCCCCGCGACCCCGCCCTCTCGGCTGCCGCGCGGCCTGTAGGGGCCGCTGTCGCTCCTTCACCTGGAGGGTCGGGCGGCCCTTGGGTCCGTGGGACCGGAGCGGCGGGTGTGTATTTATTTGTGTGAGTGAGTGAGTGTGTGTTCGCGGGGGCTGGGGCTCCCCGGAGCGCCGCGCAGAACCCCTCCTCGACGGCAGGGCCCGGGCGGCCAGCCCCCGGGGAGCGGGTGGCTGTGAACTTCCGCGCCCGCCCTCCTCTGCTTCCCGTTCCCTGTGAGCAATAAAGTTGGACAAGGCCACAAAGACTGTTTCTGGGGCAGCTGGGGTTTTCCATGGACCGAAGGGGTTGGTGCTGAGGCCCATGAGGTTGTCTGCGACCACAAACGGGGCTGTGCGGGCTTTGAGGGTCCCCGATGCCAATGGAGGGGGACCTTCCAAGGCCGATGAGGCTTTGGGTTCACTGTGGGGAACAACCATTTCCAAAGAAGAGACAAAAACAGTTGGGGTTGTTGACCATTTTATTTTTTTAAAGCCTCACTCTTTTTTTTTTTTTTTTTACTATTTGTATTGATTTCAGAGAAGGAGAGAGGGACAGATAGAAACATCAATGAGAGGGAATCATACATTGGCCGCCTCCTGCACGCCCCACTGGGGACCGGGCCCACAACCTGGGCATGTGCCCTTGACTGGAATCGAACCTGGGACCCTTCAGTCTGAAAGCTGACGCTCTATCCACTGATCCACACCAGCTAGGGCAACCATTTTATTTTTTGTTAACATGTTCTTCTCTGAGGTTCTCACAACCACACTTCCCCTTCGCCTCTAGAGGATTCCTCCTCCGGTTTCTTCACCTGAAAGGAGTTAACTCCATCACTAACACCTGTCAGCAGGCAGGGGCCTGTTCTGGGGCTTCAGGTGAGGGGGGCAGGGTGCTCAGAGCCAGCTCATCCTGACGCAGGATGCCACCTTGGTCCTCAGCAGTCAGAGGGCCACTGGACCCAAAGAACTTCACCAAGGCGCGGACCTGGGGCAGCTCCGAGAACGTCTCCACTGCCAGCAGCATGGCCAGGAGCCCCAGGAGCAAGTAACCTGGGGAGAAAAGGTTCCAGGGCAGCGTCTGGGAAGCCGATAATGCTCTCTGCCCACCCCTTAGCCTGGGGACCCACCCTGGTACCCGATGCCACTCACAACTCTCTGCTGAGTTCTTCCAACTAAAATTCCCAAACCTGTGAGGCTCCGCCTCCCCCAGTGGTGTATGGGAATTGTAGTCCAGGCTCCTCTCCTCCCACTGGCGCTTGTTGGCAGCTGAACTCACCAAGAAGTGCGATCTGGCCAAGGTAGTAAAGCACTGGATTCAGGTCACGGCCCCGACCAGGCAGCAGGTCCCCCAGGCCGATGGTGCTGAGTGAGCCGAAGCAGAAGTAGATGGCTTCCAGCAGGCTGTAGTCGCTCTGCAGGCCCCACAGGAGCAGCGCTGGCAGCAGCACGAAGGTGCCAGCCACTAGCAGGCCCAGCCCAAGTGCCTGCAGCAGCGCGGCCCTGGCTGGGGTCAGCTGCCAGCGGACGGCTACCCAGGCAACCGGGCAGCTGAGCAGAGGCAGCAGGCAGTGGCGCAGTGTGGCCACAAGTGCTAGGGAGGCTGGCAGCCCCAGGGCGGCGTAGACCACACAAAAGGCCTTTCCACCTGCTGATAGTGGGGCCATGTGGCCGTAACCTGAACAGGAGAAAGACAGTGGGCAGTGAGCCCTTGTGTGCCAGGCCTGCTTGGGTCCCCACTTCCCCCAACAAGCCTCAGTGGAAGGCTGCCCTCTAGTGGCTGAAACTGCTGGAACCGCTCGGGTCATGCTCTGGCCCTGCTCCTCATTAACTGGAGAGCCTTGAGCAAGTCCCTAACTCTCTCTGGACTACGCTTATTTTCTGGAAAATGAAAAATTAAAAGAGACAGACTGCCCTCAGTCCTCTTGGAGCTGGGACAATTCAGAATTGCTGTCCTGCCTCAGAGGGAGCCCGGCTTTCTAAGATCCTCAGCTCTGCCCTTGACCAATACTTCTGCACCCACTGGACAGGGCATCCCCCACCCTTTCATCTCCCAAAGGTGTTTCGAGTTATCCTGTGTGCTGGGCCTTGCGCCGGAATCTGAGTCTGCTCAGGCCCTGCTACGCGGTGGGGGGAGACAGATAGGAAATGTGTCAAGGCACTCCACAGGAAGATCTGCAGAAGAGGCAGCAGGCCTGAGGAGGGGCCTTCAGTGCCAGGACAGCGCGGCAGAACAGGATCAGCTGGTCCAGAGCTTGTAAATTCAAATGCCTGGAGGAGCCAGGCAGTGGTGGGGACCAGGAGACAAAAGGGAGCGGTGGGGACTGGGCCGACCCTGTTCCACTCCTGCCACATGTGCCTTGCAGGAATTCTGGCTTAATGCAAATAGGTTTTCTGATTTTTCCAACAGAAGTTGGAAAACAATTAAAAAAAATATTGATACTTTGCTGACAAAACAAAACAAAACAAAACACCAACCAAAAAAACCAGGGCTGTGTCCCATTGCTTTATTCCTTCGGCCCTTCGCACATGCTGTTCCCTCTGCCAGGAATTCCTTCATCCTTCATCTCTGTGGGGAGGCTAACATCTCATCAAGACTTCTCACCTAGATGCCCTGACCGGTTTGGCTCAGTGGATAGAGCGTTGGCCTGTGGACTAAAAGGTCCCAGGTTCGATTCTGGTCAAGGGCATGTATCTTGGTTGCGGGCACATCCCCAGTAGGAAGTGTGCAGGAGGCAGCTGATCAATGTTTCTCTCTCATTGATGTTTCTAACACTCTCTTCTCCCTTACTCTGTAAAAAATCAATAAAATATATTAAAAAAAAAAAAGACTTCTCACCTAGGAGCCTTCCCTCGCGTTCCCTCCTGAGTCAGCACTGCTCATCTGTACTCCCCAGGTTCACTCCATTTCCCTCCACCCAATCATCCATCCCATAATGTGTTCCCTGCCTTGCTGCAGGCCCATGGGGTCTGGGCACCTCTCCTGGGTCTCAAAGGGTGCCTTGGGGTGGGGCTGGGGAGGCCACACCCCTCCTGGCAGCTGAAGTTGAGGCACCAGTTGGGGTGTGTTGGTGTGGAGAGACCCAGCTGTGATGTCAGGCCTAATAGAGCCTGGGCTCTGTCTGGCACCTTGGAGCTGGGGGAAGGGTTGTAGCCCCAGGGACCCCAGGGGGCACTGGAATTAGGAGGCCCCTTCTGCCCAGCCACCTGGCAGCCTTACCCGTGGTGGTGAGGATGCTGGCAGTGAAGAGCAGGGCTGAGGGCAGATCCCAGTTCCCAGCCTTTGAGACATTGCCCAGGCTGGAGATCCCATGGGCCTGGGCTGCCAGGGCGGTGCCCAGCAGCTCCTCCAGTGCCCCGGTTGGCAAGCACGCCCCATACTCCGCCTGGAAAGTGGCCAGCTCGGCCCTGAGCTGGGCCTGGAGCCGGCGTGCTGGGGGCCCCTCCAGGGCCTGGAGCACCGCAGCCCCAAGGCCCAGAGCCAGCAGGTGAGCCGCAATCAGCAGCCCATATCGAGCCCAGGGCCTCATCCCCCCCATGGTGTGCTCCTGGGAGTCTGAGTGCCCTGAAAGCTGGCTGCTCCACCTCAGGCAACTGGGAGGGTGGCAGGTGGGGCGGGGAGGAGGTGCTGCGTGGGTGGCTGAGAGCGAGGGAAGCCTGGGATGCAGCTGGGGCGAGTGAATGGGAGGGAGAGGAGGCAGCTCAGGCTTGGAGATGAGCTGGATCGCTCCTCCCAGTTTCTATGGCCATTATTTGCCCAATTCCCCAAAGCTGAGTGGTGAGAACCAGGTGGAGGAAGGCGAGGCCCAGAGAGGTAAATGGCTCAAAATCACACTGCAACGGTTGACTCAGGGACACGACCACTGAGCCACGCACGCCCCATCCATGCTGCAGTGGCTTGGGTCCCGAGGACACAGCGGGAGAGGACAGACACACGTCCCTTCCTTTCTGGTGTTCACACAGGAAACCTGTTGGCAAGGAAGCGTGAGCTTCACATTGTCGTCCGCTCCCTGAAGGAAACCCCTGGGCCATGGTGAGAGCTCTGAGGCTCTCGCTGGGAAGGTTCCTGCAGGGGTGACAGTTCAGCTGGGGATAGAAGAGGCTAGTCAAGGTGGGAAAGAGCTGGGGGGTGAGAGGAACGGGCTGAGAAGGTAAGGACACAGGGCCTTGAGGACAGGTGTGGCCCAGGAGACCTATGGGGGTATTACTGTATGGATCCTGGACAGTATGTGGGGCAGCTGAGTGGGAGAGGAATATGGGATTGGGTTGAGTCTGGGCGGCAAGGCGTTGAGGACACAGAGCACTTGGGAGAGATGGTGCTGTCAGTGTCCATTCCAAGTCCTTCCTGGTAAGCTCCCCACGCCCCCACCCTTCACCCCCCTCCTGCCACCAAACACTGCAGACAGTGAGCCGGCCACCATGGACCATGAAGGGGAGGGGAGCCCAGACTGAGACTTTCATAAACCTCAAAACCCCATGGTAGTAAGGAAGGTGTGAGTGGAGCCAGGTGCCAGGGTAGGTCACTCCTGTGTCTAGACCCTGCGATAGACAGAACCAACCTCCAAAACGCTGCCCGAGGGCTCTGTTCCTGAGTTCAGCGAGCTGCCCAGGTTGGGAGTAGCATGGCCAGGAGTCCAGGGGAGGTAACACCAACTGGCCCCGGAGGCTAAGCAGGGACCTCCCGGCAGCAGGACTAATCAGGTGAAGTCACCTGCGATGGGGCCTCGCAAGGGCGAGGAGGTGGGCGAGGCCGCCAGGGAAGCTGACGAGGGCCTTGAATGCCTGACTGAAGCTGGTGGATTTGATCCCAGGAGAGGGATGTGGTGCAAGGCCCAGGCCGACCGCGTGTTGCTGGGGCAGGAAGTCACCAGCATCGTGTGATGGCTTGGATCCCTGGTTATTTCCAAGAAAGGTGACAGGCTGAGCTTGGGGAGTTTATTTGGCTTCATTGGATCCTGAGGCCGAGGCCCCAACCCTGGCCGGGGCAGCAGGAAGGCACTTAGAGAACCCTGGCCCTAGACGACCCCCAGGGCAGGGGGGTTCAGGCACTAAGCCCTGGGGCAGGGGCCACAGTAGCAGGACTTGGTCAAAAGTGCTGGTGACAGCTGAGGCCGGCCCCTCTCCCTTGCACCTCCCCTCCTCCCTGCACTACCCCTGGGGGCAATTCCCTGAGACAGGCTATGGTCCTCCTAACCAGCTGGGTACAGTGTCAGGCCCCAGTGGGGCAAGTGAGTCGGGGGACCCACAGGTTGCAGGTATGCGGGGGGTGCAGGCCCCCCTCCAGTGTGAAGGCTTCCTGTGCAGTGTAGTGTTCCTGACCCCCAAAGGGAGCAGGGTCCCTGGGGAAGCCAGGGCAGCCACAGGGCTGGCCCGGCTCCTGTTCCAGTGTATGCTGTGGCTCCTCTGGGGCAGCTGGAGCGTGGGGAGCAGCCGGTCCACTCATGGCCCTGCCTCCGGCGTCCACGGGGCCTGGGCACCCATGTCTTTGGTCTGCGCCCTGCAGTCCTGAGGCCCCCCCCGGAAGGGGTTGGCAGGTGTGGAGTCCCAGAAGGGGTCTGAGTCTGGGAACAAGGTCCAGGGTGCCCGGCGGGGCGCAGGCTGTGGCGAGGGCAGGGGTGAAGGCCGTGGCCCCGCTGACACGAAGCTCCACGGGTCAATGCGGCTGCGAAGGGGTGAGGGCCGAGGTCGGCTGATGAGGCCCAGGGGTGGTGAGCGTGGGGTGCCCGGGGTGCCAGGAGCAGAGCGGGATATCCCTGGCGGGGGTGAAACGGTGCTTCCTGTGACAAGTGGGAGAGGAGCACAGGGTCAGGCAGCACCTACTCTTGGGTGTCCCGGGGGGCATGCCCTGCCCTGGGCCTACTTTGCCATCTGCACGGTGAGCTACTTGACTCCTCACTTCATGGCCCCTCGTGCTCCACGGAGCGTCTGTTTGTGGGCAGGAGCCAGGCCTCTGGAGTAGACAAGCCTGGGCTTGGATCCCAGCTCTACCGCTGGGTAGTGGGAGCCAAAGCCCTGGCTGTCCCTGTGCCTTCAATTTCCTCACTTAAAAATGGTTCTAACAAGAGCAGCTAGTTCACAGGTTCCTGTAATAACTGTGCAATATCTGTGAAGCACTAGCGACAGGGCCCGCACAAGCAGGCACAGCAGGTCTGCGTCACTGTTGTCATCATTGTCCCCTCTGTTATTTCTCAACTAGCCTGGCGGGCCCCACTCCACCCCTGACCACCAGTGGCTGAACTTAGACTTCGGTTCTTTCCAAGCACGCCCTGCACCCAGGTGTGGGGACCGGAGGAGGAGAGTGGGCCTGGCCCCATGGCCCTGCATGTCCCCGCCAGCCCTTCTCCCTTCTCCATCACCAGGCAGGAGGCCTGCACTGGCCACTCACCTCGCCTCCCTGCCTCGCGTCTGGGACTCTTGGCCGAAGGCTGACCTGCAGGGACACCCAGCTCCAACAGCAGGGGCGCGGGGGTGGGTGGGCCTGGGGCGAGGCCCTCGGGGCTCAACCGAGAAGTGGGGGCTTGGGGCGTCTTGGGGAAAGAGCGGATGAGCTGGGAGGGGAGTGGGGAAGGGGGCTGCGTGGGAGACAGGGTGGAGGGTGTTGGCTGGGGCTCCCCGCGCTCTCGGCCCTGGCCCCCAGGCGGCTGCAGGTCACGGCCGAGGCCCAGCGAGGCCAGCAGGGCGGTGCCGCGCAGCAGTGCGCGCTGGATCAGCTTGGGGGTCCCGGAGCCGCTGCTGCTGCTGCGTTCAGTGGGGGCTGGCCGCCGGGCCTCCTCTGGCTCTGGGCTCGGCCGCGGAGGGTTACCTGGTGGCGAGGACGGGGCAGAGGTTAGGGGACCTTCACGTGGGTGCTCTGGTATCCCTCACTGACCCTAGTATGAGGACTGAGTTAACATCTTCCCTGACCCCGCCCATCGTGCCTCCCCCATGCACACATCCAGGTCTTTCAAGAAATGGGGGGGGGGGGGGGCGTGCAGGCCAAAGAAGCAGCAGGGGCAAAGCCTGGGAGGCAGCTCGGTGCCCTGGAGCCAGAGATGGGGGATGGAGTGGGGAGGGAAAGAGGCCACAGGAGGCAAGCATTGGCCAGATCCTCAATGGCCAGCCCGGAGCACCTGCAGGGCCCCAGGGATGGGATGAGGACCTGAGCCCTACGCCCACATCCTTCCTGGAGGAAATGAGCTCCTACTTCTGCTGCTTCTGCCTGCCTGTCCCCCTGGAGGGGGAGCTGATCTGGGGCGTGAACTCCAATGGACACATCACTGTCCTAGTTCCAGAAAGGAGGGAACAGGTTCAGAGAGGCTGTTGTTTGGGCCAGCCCCCAGCTGAATGATTTAGGGAATGACGCTGACTGATCTCATTCCTCAAGAGTCCCAGATCAGAGAGGTTAAGGGCTTGTCTAAGGCTGCACAGCCAGAACGGAGTGGAGCAGGCCTCACTCTAGGAAGGGGCAAGAGCCTCTGCTCTCCACCACTTTCCAACCGTTCTGCTCTGGATTTCAGGACATCTGTGTCCTACTTGTGGGCCTAGGGGACCTGGCAAACCCCAGTTTTGTCTGGTCCTCCTGCCATGGCTCTCCATTGCCACGAGAAGTAGGTCCACGCTCCCTGGCTGGACTTTCAAAGCCCTCCCAGCCCTGCCCCTCCGCCTTCCCTTTCTCTTTGGGCCAAGCGTAGAGTGGCCCTGCCTGGAGTGGAGCACTGGGCGGGGTGTTAGGAGAAAGAACTAAAACTGGGGGAAATGAGCGTCTACTTTGAATCAGAACTTGTTTTTTGTTGTCGTTGCTGTTTTGGGAAGGGGGGGGTCCCTGATCTCTGCCACAACCCTTACCCAGTCTCCGTGCCTCTGAAGACAGCTCTCTGCATAAAAACTCCCCACCATTCTCAGGCTCTTCCTTTACAGGCGCCTGCTTATTTCTCCAGCTTTTGCTCACTTATTCGTTCAACAAACTTCTGCTGACAAACTTCCACCATCAGGGCTGCACTGGGCTTCACAGACCCAGGAGGTGCAGGCCTAGTGTTCTCCTGTCACTGCCTGGCTCTCAACTCTGCTCTGAGGTCCAGCCGGACTTCCTTTTGCTCAGGTGTGGTGTGCCCCACGTCTGCGCACACACCATTCCCTCTGCCCAGCACACCTTTCGCACCCATCGAGACCCAGCTCCGATGTCGCCTCCTCTGTGAAGCTGGTATTGTGATTTGTAATAAGAAATATGAACTTGGTTTTCCTCTCATTCCAGGCAGAGCTCCTAAAACCCTGGGGATTTCCTCAGTGATGGAGTGACAAAGGCAAAAGGAGCACCTTTTAAAATTCACAACAAGCCCCTTTGACCACACCCGAGTTCATATTAAAGGAGTGATTCTGGGAAAGTCCTTAGGGATAGGGGTCTGGTTGCCAGAGGAACCAGCCACATCATTACACTTGGAACTTTCCAGGGAGGAGAGGAGCTGAAGATTGAGTTCATCAATCCATCATGTCCACTGAATGAAGCCTCTATAAAACCCCGGCTGAAGGGGCCTGGAGAACTTCCTGGACAGTGAGCACATCTAGATGCTGGGAAAGGAGTGCATATGGAGAGGGTGTGGGTGCCCACGCCCGTTCCCATATCCCTCACCCTGAGCATCTCTTTCATCCGGTTGTTCTTGATCTGCATCCTTTATAACCAACTGGTAATCCAGTAAGCAAACTTTCCCCGAGTTCTGTGAGATGCTCTAGCAAATTATCAAACCTGAGGAGGGCGTGGGGGACCCCCAATTTATAGCCAGTTGGTCTGAAACACAGGTGACAAACTGGACCTGCCACTGGCGTCTGAAGTGGGAGCAGCCCTGAGGGATGGGGCGTGAACCTGTGGGGCCCGGGGAACTAGCTCCGGGCAGATAGTGTGGGAAGGAAGTGAACTGGAGTGAAAGTTCTTGCAGGGGCTGGGAGGTTACGGTCGTGTATCCTTGTGGGCGACTGGAGTGCGGCTTTCGCTAGGGCAGCGGTTCTCAACCTGTGGGTCTCGACCCCTTTGGGGGTCGAACAACCCTTTCACAGGGGTCACCTAAGACCATCCTGTATATCAGTTATTTACATTATGATTCATAACAGCAGCGACATTACAGTGATGAAGTAGCAACGGAAATAACTTTATGGTTGGGTTCCAGCATGAGGGACTGTATTAAAGGCCCAGAAGGCTGAGAACCCCTGCGCTAGGGGAGCCCAGGGCTCAGCCAGTGGCTGGGCGGGGCAGGTGATGTCCTTTCAGGCAACCATTCCATCTTCCTTCCCTCCCTAGAGCCTGCTGAGGGCACAGTGACTGCCTTGGGGCCAGGAAAGAGCCCTCTTCAGACTCTGGGCTCCCTGAGGTTGGGCTTTATCCAGCTCGGTTGTGGCCCGACAGTTCAGAACGGGGTTCTAGGGCTGGCTTTGCTGTGCCTGCTGGCTTCTGGTAGTCTCCCCAGTACCCACAGGAAGAGTGCAGCAGAAGGTCTTCTGGGGGGCAACAGGCCACTCACCATTGAGTGTTGGGGGTGTGGACGGAGATCCTAAGGGGGATGAGTCATCTGAATCCAGGTACCAGGTGGCTTCGTCCATGCGGGACCTTCTCCTGGTTACAGGAGGGGAAGGGAGTTGTGCTTTGAGTCTCAGAACTGTTGGAAGGCAGATAATACTGGAGTTGGGGGCACTCGGGCACTCACCTCCCATTCTGGGCTTCCCCAGGCTTGGGGGAACTGGGACCCCAGGCCCAGCATGCTCGACGTTCTCCATTGCTTGAGTCCTCTTGACGCCGGGGGGACTGGCGGCCCCATGCTTGGCCTGGTTCTGCAGGCTCCACTGTGGAGAGGAAACCAATGGAGTCTGAGCTGAGGTCAGAGCTCTGGCCCTGTGCCCGCCCATCAGGAAAATCAGGCTCCAGGGGTAACATGCTAGATGGCAGCAGGCTGGGCTCCAATCCATCCCTGGGTGGGCTTTGGGCCACAGAGAACTTAACGGAATTGGGGCTTGGTAGGTGGGTCTGGGTGCTGGGGTAGGTGGGGGGGTGGGGCACATCTCATCTAGTCCTTCAGCAGGCATTTGCTGTTTAGTAGTTGGTACAGACACGGCAGAAATCCACCCGGGTTTGAATTCTGTTATTAGCTGTGTAATGTTAGGCAAGTTACTTTTTTCACTTTTCTTATTTATAAAACTTAACAAGGACAGCTCCCTCACAAAGTTATTGTGAGGAATTAAGTCAATATCAGCAGGACATTTAGAAAAATGAGGACTCATAAAATTAAAAAGTACTAGTACCATGCCATTGTTTGACGTTTTAAAAGTTAGGAAAATAAATGCTGCTTGGAGAACTCGAAGGGACCAGTTGAGACTGATAGGGAAGGGAGACCGGGGTCGGATCCAGGGCCAAGAATAGGGTTTGACGGAAAGATGGGAGGTGGGCAAGGACGGAGAGAGGCGAGGTTTCTTACGCTGGATGGCCCGAAACCGGGGAAAGGTGGGCGAGTCCCCCGCTCCGACCTCGAACACGTTTCTCCTCCGGTCCAGGCCGGGCGAGGCCTGCACAGTGATTCGGTGTTTGAAGTCTGGGTTTGGGAAGGAAGCAGGGCCAGTTCGTGGTGAAGGAGAGCCACGGTGCCACCCTGCAGGGGCCCTGGGCCGGCTGGTAGGCAGCGCGGGGCCCGGGCCTGCACGATGGGAATGTGGCTGCGGCCAGCTCACTGCCCTGCTGGGCCCGGGCTCCCGGTAGGGAAAGCGGACCGCCTGCCCGCACCCCAGCGCCCGGAGGAGCGCGCCGGAGCCCGAGGTTCCCCGAGGACCCCGCGCCTCCCAGGTTGCAGCCACTCTCAGGCCGACATGCAAATATGCCCGCCAGAACCCGCCCACCGACGCGCCGAGCCCCAACCCCGACCAGCCTTCCGCCCGCGGGCCCGCCCCCCAGCTCCCCGAACCAATCAGCGCGAACGCCGGGCCCCGCCCCCCAGCAGCCAAAGGCGGGCGGCGCACCGGGCCCGCCCCTCACCGAGTGGCATACTGATGCGCTCGCCGCCGTCGCGCGCGCGGAGCTTGCTGCGCTTGAAGGTGCCGCGGCGGCGGCGCACGTGCGGGCGCTCGCGGTCCACCTGCTGCAACAGCAGCGTCAGCTCGCGCTCGAACACCTCTAGCTCCCACTGAGCCAGCAGGTATTCGCGCCGCCGCAGCTGCTCGGCCTGGGAACGCTGCTCTCGCGCCGCGCGGGTCAGCTCCTCCTCCCGGCTCAGTAGTTCCTGTGCCCGGGACAGTGGAGCCGGTGGGGTCAGTCCGGTTAGGGCCCTGGCGCCCGCCCCAGCTCTCTGCCCAAAGGAGACCCGAGCGTCTCCTTCCAATCCCGGGACACTGACTCCCCCCACCTTTTCCTTGGCCCGCAGCTCATCGAAAAGGCCTTGGATCTCACGCTTCCAGCCTTCCTGCATGGAATGGAAGGAGTCCCGCGGCATTTCCCGCAGGACCTGGGCCTCCAGCGCCTCCAGCTGCTGCAGGATGGAGGCGAAGTCGGGCCTGCGGTGGGGGTCTTGCGCCCAACAGTCTGGGGACACAGCGTGGAGAGGGGACAGAATGAGAAGAGGTCTGTGGGTGGAGGAGCTCTGTCCCTCGCCCTCCCGCACCATCCCCTTACCGGCCATGAGCTGCGCGAAGGGCTCGGGGCAGGTGGATGGGATGGGCAGCGTGAGCTTGTTAACAGCCACTCCGTAGGCTACAGCGAGGCAGTCGATGCCTCGGTAGGGCACCTCTCCAGTCAGCAGTTCCCACAACAGCACCCCAAAGCTGCGGGAGAGGGAAGGGTGTGTCCTCTCCTCTGCTCACCGCCATTTCACGCCAAAGCAACCAGGAACTAAATGACTTGCGCCCCTCCCCCTGAGCTCCACCTGTCTGCCCAGCCCTGGATTTTGGCAGCCACATCTACCCTCTGCAGCCCCGCCGCTGGCCCTGTCCAGCCTCCCTCCAGGCCGCACCTCCAGACATCGCTGCCCTTGGAGAAGGTGGAAGCCTTGATGACCTCGGGTGCCATCCAGGCATAGGTGCCGGCGGCACTCATTTGTGTGGTTTTGTGCCACTCGCGGGCCAGGCCAAAGTCAGTGATCTTCAGGGTCTTGTGCTCCATGTCGTCGCCCTCAATGGGCTGCAGCAGCAGAACTGGGGGAGAGAGAGGCAGGGCTGTGGTTGCTGCAGGCTCAGGAGGGAGGGACAAGGGAAGAGCTGAGAGCTGACTGTCATCTGACAGACCTGTAACTGGGTACTGGGGGCATGGAGGTGATCTTGCCCAGGAAGGAGAGCCCGCTGCTGGGGCTGGGATGGAATCAGACGAAAATAACAATATTGGGAAATGTTTCCAGAGGGGCTACTATATGCCAGTCATTTTACACTCGGTTCTAGCAATCACACACAAAAATGTTGTGAGGTAGACATCATTATCCCCATTTTACGGATGAGGAAACTGAGCAAGGATATGACTTGGCTAAGGTCATAAACAAATTAAACAGAGATTCCAACCTCGCCTGTAACTTTCTCCTAATACTGCGCTGAATAGAAACTAGCCATGTCTCAGCCTCAGCCTTGATGGCCTTCATTTCAAGAGAAACCTGTGTCTCATCGTTTGGCTAAAGCAGGAGTGTCAATCGGAACCTCCCTTGGGGTGGGGAGCAGGAGGGAGCCCTTTGGTGAGAAAGGAAGCCCAACAGGCACCACAGACCCCTGGTGCCCATATCGCAGTGTGGCCAGGGCAGCCGCTCCCAAGGGAGCGAGACTCCAAGAGATAACTACCACCGCAGCTGGACGCAGAGGGAAAGGGAGGCGTCTAAGAAGGTGACGGTTCTTGCCCAGAAAGGAGGAGCTTGGGATAAATGTAGGAGTGGATGGTTAGACTTGGCAGGGGCTCATGGCTTTGACCCAAATGGGGCCACCATATCTGTACAGAGAGAAGCAGCAACTTGCAAACCTCTCATCAGGAAAAACATGGCTCAAATGAGAGGCGTTTTAGAGGACAAAGTAACAGAATCATCCGGGGTCTGAAAGGGCCTCTCCCTTTCTGGTTGTAGGAAACTGGACTGTAGAGAAGTGACATCCCAGCCGACTACATCTCTGAATGTGTCATTCCCAGAGCACAGCTCTCCTGCCCAGGTGAAAGCATCACAATGGGGGCAGTGCAGGGTACTGGGGGTGGAGTACCAGCATGCCACTCGGCCGGGGCGGGCCGAGCACTAACACAGCCCAGTGAGTCAGAGAAGACTTCTCAGAAGAGGTGGCAGAACCAGGGGACTCACTTTTCCAGGCCTAAAGCCACAACTGATCCAGTTTCTGGCCAAGCTCTCTGGGCTTTGTGGGGGCAGCTGGCACTGCTCCCCACCCCTTCCTCAAGGTCCTTGACTCCGGGGGCCTCCCCTGCCCCCAGCCCTTTCAATGCAGGTGTTCCTCAGAGTCTGGCCTCTCCTAAACTTCTGCCCACTGCTCCCAGACTGTCCTGGCTCTCCCAGGTGCCAGCCACATATTGGCATCTCCCATATTGGGACCTCTAGGCCAGAAGTCAATCCAGCTGCCCATCAGCTGGCCTAACTGATGCCCACAAGGCCCTCAACAACCACCTCCATCATCCCACCAGGCCCGGCAGATCTTCTTGCCATTTCTCCTGATACAGAGAATGGTCCTACAATCTCCCCTCTCCTCTGAGCCCAACTGGGGCTGAGTCCTGAAGTTAATAAAGCCGAGGATGATAACAAAAGCCACCTCAGAGGGTTGTCATGAGATCCCACTTTTTAAAGCCTTAGCGCTGCGTCTGACCCCAGCATGCGCACGCTGAATGCCACTTGTGCATTCTCTGTCACTCGCTAACATCTCTGTAGACTCTTCTCCATCCTCCATCACAACTCCCTCTGGCTTGGTTGCTGGAGGCTCAGAGCTGGATCATTTAGTAAACCCTACAGGAGCTCATTCCCAAGAACTGCAGCGGGTTGGGGGCAGGTGGCTGGGGTGGGACCAGCCAAAGGGGTCTGTGTGCCGGGGCTGGGGAGGGACTCCTGACTCCTCTGGTGCCAGGACCCACCTGTCCTCTTGCAGACCAACCCTGGCTGCTTCCTGGCTGTGTCTCTAGCCACATGTGAGACCTCCCAGACGAGCGAAGCATTTGCTGTACCAGTATCTCAGGCCGGGAGGCCAGCCGCTCCTTGTCAGCCAGCTCATCTGAGACCCAGATAACTCGCCCGAAGCCTCAGGACTCCTTTGTACGGGCAGCCTTTCCGCCACCTCCCACCCCCGGCTTGACCTGACAGCTTCAATGTCCTGTCCTCTCCCCTGCAACTCCTGTTTTTCTCCAAGCGCTTTGAATCTGTCCCAACCCAAGTTGCTCTTCTGGTGTCTGATGTGGACCGTGGGAATGGGGTGCAGGGGCCACCCAGAAGACGGAGAGCAAGAGTCTCCTCTCAGCGCCCCCCGAGGGCTCCCTGGCCCCAGCCCCCTCCCAGGCTGGCTTCTGTGGGGCTCGGGAGTGGCCTAGGCCGCTCACACCTCTTCCGCTTCCCTCCCACAGTCTCTACTTCTCCTTTCTGGGAGCCTGGCGCAGGTCTCCAACTGGGGGGTGGGGGCGTTCTTTGGGGGAGAATTGGGGGAGGTCAGCCCCAGGCCGGGCTGGCTGGTCAGTCCTGTGACTCGTGGGCCTGGAGAATTCCCCCTCCACTCCCCGCCAGGCTTCCTCACAAGGCCCCCATTGTCCAGGAAAATCACGCCATTGTTTCCTGCCTGCGCCCCCCCAGTCCAGGGACTCCCCCGCCCCAATCCCGCAGACAGTACCTCAGGCCTAGGACTGGGGTCTGCAAGGTGGGAGGCCAGGCTCAGGGAGGCTGAGGGCACCCTGCCTGCCCTTTACCACCACCCAGACTCTGGGAGAGAAGCAGGGCAACTGGAGGGGAGTGGGGTGCAATCCCTGGCTCCTTCCTCTCCCACAAGCCCCCCACCCCCGGCTCTTTCCTCCCCTGTAGGCAGCTGGACTGGGGAGGGAGCAGAGGCTGGAGCAGGGGCAGGAAGCTGGCTCAGGGGCAGCAGGAAACGCAGGAAGCGGTGGGGAGGGTGGGGAGCAGGGGCCCGCGCTATTGTTCCATTTTTTCTGGAAAGAAAACTGGAGGAAAAACAGAAGATGGAGTCCCCTCCCCCTGGGGCCTTCGGGGAATCCCCCTCAGGCTGGGCAGGGAGTCGGGGGTCCTAGATGGCTAGAACCCAGAGGTGAGGCTGAGAGGTGAAAACTGCCCCCTGCTACACATGACAGGAGGGGGCGGCTGGCTGGCAAACATCCCCTGGCCCCCTCTGGCCCCGGCAAGGACTTGGATATCACTGGGTCCTGCATTCTCCCTCCAGGTCCCTTGTCCATGGTCAACCCAGCCCAGGAGACTCAAAGCACACATCTCACCTCTGTGAGGGCTGCCTTTGCCTCTCCAGGGCTCCCACTGGCCCCTCCTGCACTTCCTTTCGCTCTGTAGCCTACACCCTGGGCCTCCCCACTACTGTGCTGGGTCCTGCCTCCTGGCCTTTGCTCTTGTCAGGCCCTGGACATCCAATTGGGTGCCTCCCTGAACGCTGCTTTTGGCCTGTGTGAAGCTTGCCTGCTTGAGGAAGCGTTCTGAACTTGTCACTCCTTGTTTTGAGTCCCTGCTGAGCAGTGTGCAATCCGAAATGGCTGAGGATAGAGGCCTAGTCCCACCACACCCACCCCAAGGGCTGATTCCAGGCAAGGCCCCGTTGGTGAGCCAATCCCTAAATAGCCACACTCACGACGGAAGACCTACTGTGTGCTGGAATCAGACACCAGGGCTTGCCAAGACTGTTAAGCCGTTTCCCCCTCCCCGTTACTCCCTTTTTCCAGAGTCTGAAATTGAGGCTCTGAGTTGAAATAACCACCTAGAGGTCATGCAGCCGGGGGGAGCCACAACCAGCAGGCTTTCCCCTCGGAGATCTTTGTTCTGGAGGACCTGCCCATCACGAGAGGAAGGGAGAGGAATTTTAGGGGACAGGAAGGTGAGTGCCAGCATCCAGTGTCCTGCTGCCTTGCAGTGGCCGTCATTAGGCAGGATCATTATGGTCCCCCTGAGCGATCCCGATTTTTTTAGCTTCTGTAAGCTGGGGCATGAAAGACTCCGGGCCTGGACCTCCTGCTTTGGGGGCAGTGGGCATCCCAGTCAACTGGGACTCCCCTTGGGCAAGAGATCCTGCCCGGAGCACCACAGAGGCCATCCTGGGAGAGGGCTGGGAGCCAGGCACCTATCAGAGGCCAGGTAGCCCCCCGGCAGGTTCAGCTGAGAGCTGGCGGTATGTGTGCTTGGGTCATCCCACCCGCCGACCCTGCTCCCCAAAACTCACTGTTGTTGGACTTGAGGTCTCGGTGGATGACGGGCACCAGGGCCTCACAATGCAGGTAGTGCATCCCGCGGGCGATTTGCACAGCCCAGTTGACCAGCACGTGGGGGGGTACACGCCGCCCAGCCAGGGCACGGCTGAGGGGACCTCCAGCTGCGTACTCCATCACCAGGCACAGGTTGGGCTCCTCCAGGCACACTGCCTTGAGGGCAATGATGTTGGGGTGTGCCAGCATGGCGAAAAGCCGGGCCTCCTGGCGCACACTCTCGGCCGTCACACTGATGTCCTCGTCGGGGTCCTGTCGTGCTGCCTTCACGGCCACCAGCTCACCGCGCCAGCTTCCACGGTAGACCTTGCCGAAGCCACCAATGCCGATCACCTCCTCTAGCCGCAGCTCCTGGAAGCTGGCCACCTCACAGGGGGGCGGGCCGCCCCGAGACACATAGTTGGACGGGAAGATGCCTACCTGGCCGCCTACCTGGCCCGCCCACCAGCCCTCATCGCCGGAGATGGCTGCATCCCGGGACAGCACCTCCACACGGTCACCCTTCCGCAGGGCCAGCTCGTCCTGCCCATTGGGCTCGTAGTCAAACAAGGCTGTCCACACAGGGTTGGCATAAGCCGCTGCTTTCGGGGACCCCTCTGGCCAGCTTCCGCCGCTGCCACCGCCGCCCCCACTGCCGCCGCCGCTCCACGAACCCAGCGGGCTCTTGAGGAAGAGGTTCTTCAAGGGCTCCATGGCTGGGAGCTGGCGTTGGGGCGTGTGGGGGGCCTTCCCTGGGCGCCCCGGGTCTCCACCCCTGCTGGCTGCGGAGGCCCTAGTCCCCGAACCTGGGCATGCGGGCCTGGCCCTCAGCCCCAGACCCACGCCTCTCTGGGGAGCCAGGAGTGTGGCCTCCCGGCCCGCCGCATCTCGGGCTTTCCGAGGAGGGCCAGCCAGGGCCGTGTGGTCAGGCTCGCGGGGTGGGACCCCGGGGTCTCCGGCGCCTCACCATTGCCAGCTCAGAAGGGCCCGGGCGCCCGTCCCGCAGCAGCCCCGGAGCCCGGCTCCAGCCCCCGCCAAGTGGAAGGTGGAGCCGGCGGGGGGCAGCGCCTGGGCTCCGGCGGGTCTTTCCGCGCAGGGGTGGCTGGAGCGTCTCCGGTTGGGCCGAGCAGCCCCTTCCTGGCCCAGCTCCCTCGGCCCGATGGCTCCAACCCCCGTTCCCTTCTTCCTCCTCCCTTTGTACTTTGGCCCCGGGGGCGGGAGGCAGAGGTGGAGGGTGGAGTTTCACTTTTTTCCGCTCTTCTCCCTCCTGCAGGAAACAGCATCAGATGACGCGCGCGGGTAGCACCGCTCCCGGACCGGAGGCTGCGGGGAACTCGGCAGGGCCGTTCCCGGGTCGCGGTGGAGACGGACGCAGGGAAGGGCAGCCCCGGCCGCGGCCGGACTTGTCTCTGATGCGGACGGGCCACCCCCGCCCTCCGCGTCGGCGTCAGTTAAGAACCTGGCTTGGAAGTGGCGCAAACGCGAGCCTGGCCTCGGCTCCGGAGCTGAGACCCATGTCCTCCGCGCCTCCTTCTCACCTGAAATGGGGACTAGCTTTGCCGAGCTAGTGGGGCGGGGGTGGCGGAGACCGGAGGAGGACAGACTGGCTGCGCCTCAAATTCTTGGGACGGGTTGTTTAAGGCGCCCCTCTCCCCTCACCAGGGAAGCAATTCGCTTCTTCGTGCCTCTTCCCAAGTAGGCAGAAACCTGACACCTGCCCTGAACTTAGCCCAGCGATTGGAGTCGGAATAGTTAAGTCGCCCTCAGCCAGTGCTACCCCAACTGCCTGGAGCCTGCCACTTTAAGAAAAACGACGCGATCCTGTTTCGACTATTCCCGCCTGTCGCTCTCTGCACTCCAAATCTGAGCTCTGACCCGGAAGTAGAGGCAGCGCCAGCCCACAGACGCTCGTGACGTTTGAGGTCCAGCGCTAAAAGGGGCTGACCTAGAGGGAGGTGCTCCAGCGGAGCGTAAATATCGCTGTAGCCCTGGGGAGTCCACGCCTCCATCCTTTTCCCCAATCACCTCATAGGAAGGCCTTTTAAAAAAATATGTATTTCTTTATTGATTTCAGAGAGGAAGGGAGAGGGAGAGAGAGAAACAACGAGAATTGTTGATCGGCTGCCTCCAGCACGTCCCCTACTAGGGAATCGAGCCCTTGGCCGGAGTGGAACCTGGGACGCTTACAATCCGCAGGCCAACGCTCTATCCACTGAACCAAACCAGCTAAGGAATTGGAAGGGCTTTGCGCCAATTAACAGATCCTGCGCCGGGGGGACGGGTCTCGCTGGTGGTTGGTTCTTTGACTCGCAGCAAAGCACCTTCAGTTCCGCTCGGTGGTTTTCGCTTGGTTGGCGACGCCTAAGTGTGCGCATGCGCCCAAGCGCTTCTACCCTTTGGCTTCTACTCCCTCAGACTCGGACTCCTGCGCACGCCCAAAGGGCTCCCGGCTTCTCAGCGCCCCAACGCCTTCTCGCGCTTGCGCATTCATACCGTCAGGTTTTCCTTTTCCGGGTCCCAACTGGGCCTGTCGGGCGCATGCGCCACTGCAGGCTGGCGGCTCGCGGCACCTTCTTCCGGCCTCCCCCTTGGGCCGGCGCCTGCAGAAGCGGGGCGAGTGTGGATCCCGAAGCGAGTGACCTGTGACCCCGGAAGTGGACCTCAGGGTCCCGGGGCTCTCCCGGACCGGAGCCGGGGAGCCGTCGTCTGCATCCCCGGAGCACCCATCCCACGCCCACCTCTGGATGCCGCCGACGGGTGCCCGGCCCGTGTCCCGCGCCTGCTCGTTGGTTCGGCCCCTCGGAGCAGTTCTGGGTCGGGGGTGGGGGCCCAGACCCCGCCCCTGATGCGGCTCCACCGCCGCGCCCTGACCTGGCTCCGCTGACTGCCCCGGTCGGCCCCGCCCCCTGCCCGCAACCTCGCCCCGCGGACCCCTCTTCCCTGCCGGGGGAGGCCATGGCGTGAGCGCGGCCAGCCCCGGGGCCTTCGGGCGCCAGGCGGGGCATGGGCCGGGGGCCGCCCCCATGAGGGTCCCGGGAGGGGGGCGCGCGCAGCAGTGGCGGGGCCATGGGGTCGCAGGTGTTACAGATCCTGCGCCAGGGGGTGTGGGCCTCGCTCACCGGCGGTTGGTTCTTCGACCCGCACCAGAGCACCTTCTCCAACTGCTTCCACCTCTACGTCTGGATCTTCCTGCTTACCTTCCCCTTCCTGCTGTACATGGTGAGACACTGCCACCGCCTACCTGTAACTCCCGCCGGCGAAAGTGAAGGCAGATGGCACCGAGGGTTGGCAGCCCGGCAGGGATTCGGGGCTGCGCCCTGGGTGCGGAGAGGGGAATCTCCGCAGAGTTTGGGGCGTGTGGAGAAGGAGTCAGATGCTTCCTTTGCTGGGCTGGGTGACCTTGAGCATCTCATGTAATTCCCTGAGTTAGGCGGCGGGACCCCTGGCAAGGTGTTTTCCCTAGTTTCACTGAGGGGTGGCAGAGCTTCCTGTGACTGTGTGAAGCCTGGCGGTACTGTGGTGGGAGGGCTGTTGAGGGGCCTGACTTGCTCTTGCCAACATCTCCAGGTCCTGCCCCCCAGCTTGGTGGTGGCTGGTGTGTACTGCCTTGTGGTGGCTGTCATCTTCACTACCATCAAGACTGTGAACTATCGGCTGCACGCCATGTTCGACCAGGGCGAGATTGTGGAGAAGCGCAACTCTACCCTCGGGGAGCAGGAGGAGGAGCCTGCCCAGGGGGACAGCAATCTGCTCAGGTGGGCCGGGCGGGGCTCTGAAGGCTTCTTGGTGTCTGGGCCTGAGCATTGGAGGGTGGAGGAAGAACCTAGGGAACATTAGCTCCATGAGTGGTCAGCACTGGCTCTGTGGTTGGCCCTGGAGTTTGAAGGAATGCTTGAGAAGTGAGAAGTGATGGGGCTGGCAGAGGAAATACTATGTAAAGGAGGTAGGTGAACTCATGGCTGATGCTCTTTTCCACTTTCAGGGACCCTGGAGTGGAGATGACAGTGTTTCGGAAAGTGAGTTCCACACCCCCAGTACGTTGCAGCTCCCAGCATTCCGTGTTTGGCTTCAACCAGGTCTCGGTGAGTGATCCCAGCCTTCAGCCTCTCCTACTCTCTCCTGGGAGCCCACCCCACCGTGGGGATGTCCTGGGCTGACTTCCTGTCCTGTTTGGTCCTTCACATCTTTTTCCATCTGCTCAGGAGTTGCTTCCCCGGATGGAGGACTCTGGGCCCCTCAGAGGTAGGTGGCTGAAGGTGGTGGTGTGGAACGGGATGGCAGGCAGCTGCCCTGGGGTCCTGCTGATGCCTTTGGGGCCACGGTTGCAGACATCAAGGAGCTGGTGCGGGAGCAGGGCAGCAAAAACGTGATCGTGACCTCAGCCGATAGAGAGATGCTAAAGTTAAGCTCCCAGGAGAAACTGAGTGAGTGGGCTTGTATGGCAGGGGCTGGCGGGAAGACTGTCTTGTCTTAGAGTCACCCCAACTTTGCTTCCCTGGTGCTTGCTTTGTTCCAGATGGGGCTCCTTAGGGTCCTACCCCAGCGGGGCTCTCGGAGGAGTACCCCAGCGGACGCCTAGTACTGCCAGCGCCAAAACACATGCCCGTGTGCTGAGCATGGATGGGGCGGGGGGCGATGTCTTGAGGGCCCCCCTAGCTGGCTCCAAGGCTGAGCTGGAGGCCTTAGCCGACAGTTCCTTTTGCAATGTCCTTCACTCACCTCTGCCTGCCTTCCTTTTGACAGTTGGAGACCTTCCCCAGACGCCACTGGGGGCTGCCCCAGACCCCTCTCTTCCCAGTACGGACTCTTCGGAACGCTCTCCCCTGGCTGGAGATGGAGCCCCCTGGAGCGGGAGCAGTGTTGCTGACACTCCGATGAGTCCCCTACTGAAGGGGAGCCTCAGCCAGGAGCTGAGCAAGAGCTTCCTGACCCTGTCTCGGTCTGACCGGGCCCTGGTGAGGACCAGCAGTCGACGGGAACAACGTCGGGGAGTGGGTGGCTACCAGCCCCTGGACCGGCGGGGCTCAGGGGAGCCCCTTCCTCAGAAAGCTGGCTCCTCAGATTCCTGCTTTAGTGGCACCGACAGGGAGACATTGAGCAGCTTCAAGAGTGAGAAGACCAACTCAACCCACCTGGACAGCCCCCCTGGTGGGCAAGCCCCCGAGGGCAGCGACACAGACCCGCCCTCTGAAGCTGAGCTGCCAGCCTCACCAGACGCCGGAGTCCCCTCGGATGACACACTGCGGTCTTTCGACACAGTCATAGGAGCAGGGACGCCACCAGGCCCAGCTGAGCCGCTCCTGGTGGTGCGGCCCAAGGACTTGGCCCTGCTTCGGCCTAGCAAACGGCGGCCGCCCGTGCGAAGACACTCGCCACCGGTCCATGCCCCGCGGAGGCCCCTGCTGGAGGGCGGGGGCTTCTTCGAAGATGAAGACAGCAGCGAGGGCAGTGAACTAAGCCCGGCCTCCAGCCTCAGGTCTCAGCACCGCTATAGCACCGACAGCTCCTCCTCTTCCTGCTATTCCCCAGAGAGCTCCCGGGGTGCAGCAGGGGGTCCCCGGAAGCGACGGGCCCCTCATGGGGCTGAGGAAGGGACTGCTGTGCCCCCTAAGCGGCCCTATGGGACCCAGCGGACGCCTAGTACTGCCAGCGCCAAAACACATGCCCGTGTGCTGAGCATGGATGGGGCGGGGGGCGATGTCTTGAGGGCCCCCCTAGCTGGCTCCAAGGCTGAGCTGGAGGCCCAGGCAGGGGTGGAGCTGGCTGCTGGGGAGCCCACTGTGCTGTCTGCTGAGGCCCGCCGGGGACCTGCTGCCAACCAACCTGGTTGGCGGGGGGAGCTGCAGGAGGAAGGTGCTGTGGGTGGAGGTAAGTGGCAGCTCCAGGGCTGGGCCGGTGGTGAGCTGGCTAGAGGCTTGGGTTTGGGCAAGGGGCAGGCTGGAGTGGGCTCGGTCAGTTAGCTCAGCCTGTCTCAGGCAGCAGGTGGACATTGTCTGCAAATCCCTCAGGTAAGCAGGGATGCAGCCGTGGGGAGACAGGCAGAGACCTCGAGCACCTCGCCCTTGGTGCTGCGGTTCGTACCTGAAACCTCTGCCCCTGCGGACTGTCAGCATCACATCCACTGGGTCACCAGTGGGGCAGGGAAGATCGTTCTGTCCTAACTTTCAGATGTGGAAACTGGCATGAGTGGTCGGTGACCTCACTGGGCTCTACAGCCAGGGCATGGTTGGACTAGGCCTGAACTTATCTCCAGGCAGGGGGGCATCCCCCCCCCCCAGCTCTGTCCAAGCCACTGTCACTTATGCTTGGGGTCTCTCTCTGGGCAGCAGTTGAGGAGACGGGAAAGCGGGACCACTCGAGCAATGTGAGGCGGACCCAGGCGATCCGGAGGCGCCACAATGCAGGCAGTAACCCTACTCCTCCAGCATCTGTCATGGGCTCGCCCCCTAGGTGAGCACCTGCCACCGGTCAGGGCGGTGGGGCCTGGGGCCAGCTGGCTCCAGGTGGTGCTGACCCACGGCTGACCCTCTCCAGCAGCCTGCACGAGGCTCAGCGGGGCCGGGCTTCCTCCCACTCCCGGGCCCTGACGCTGCCCTCTGCCCTGCACTTCGCTTCCTCGTTGCTGCTCACTCGGGCTGGCGCCAACGTGCACGAGGCCTGCACCTTTGATGACACCTCGGAGGGGGCTGTGCACTACTTTTACGATGAGAGCGGTGAGCCCCTCCCTGAGTCCCGAGAACCCCATAGGCCCAGCCTCTGATTCCAGCCAGCCCAGTGCCCCCTCTTTCCTGCTGAGGGTCTTCGTCAGCCCAGCATCAGTGCTCGCCGTGAGGCACACCCTCACCTCTGGGCCTCTGGTGAGCGCCTTACCTGGGGTGTGGATGGTCTCGTTGTACCTGGTCTGCTGACGAGGAAACTGAGGCACAGCCTGACGTCAGAGGCTAAGTCAGTAGCAGAATGGGATCCACACCAGGGTGCCTGAGTGCAGGGGTCAGGCTCTTGACCAGAGGCCCTTCCTTCTCCTGCTCTTGTCCTCAGGGGCTGGGTACAGGGACAGAGCAGAGTTCTCTCGAAGGCCTTGGTGCCCGCGTGGGTCGGGCCTTGATGCTCCTGTCTGTGACATGTTGCCAAATGCCCCCACACCCCTGCTCCAGGCGTGCGGCGTTCCTACACCTTTGGGATGGCTGGAGGCGGCTACGAAAACCCTGTCGGGCAGCAGGGGGAGCAGGCAGCCAATGGGACCTGGTGAGTGTCCCCAGTGTGAGCTCTCCTGGGCCCGTAGCTGGTGGGCGGCCTTCTGGGAAGTTTTCTCTCCATTGCTGAACTAGAGGCCCAGGTGGGGGGTGGAGGTGGCTCTGTGTGTCTCCCCATTTCTCTTTACTGGGTTGGGGAAGGGGCAGTTTAGAACCTCTAGGTGGGAGCAGTGAAGGGCAGGCCTACAAGGATCTCTTGGGTCCCTGACTCCATGGTACTTGTAAGCAGGGGGCTTCCAGGGTCTTCCAGGAACCCAGGGCCACCTGCCCCCTCTGGAACCCCCTACTCTGTTCTTTTTCTGATCTGAGCATTCCCTCCAGTTATGGCTGGTGTTGGCCTCAACCCCGCCCTGTGCCAATGGCCCTGACCCACATGGCTTTGGTTTCCACAGGGACCGCCACTCACATTCCTCCAGCTTCCACTCAGCTGATGTCCCTGAGGTGGCTGGTGGCCTGAACCTGCTGCAGCCGAGGCCTGTGGTTCTGCAGGGCATGCAGGTGCGCCGAGTGCCCCTGGAGATCCCAGAGGTGAGGAGCTATCGGGATCGGGCAGGGCCCTGTAGGAGGGAGCAGTGAGGTGGGGGAGATCACCAAGCCCTCCTCCAACAACCAGGAGGGACAGGTGGCTGAGTAAGGGCTCCAGAGATGTTGAGGTGTCTGTTCTGGCCTTTGATGGCTGGCACAGGATTTGCTTGGATCTGAGTGGTTCAGGGAGCTGCTTATTCAGCAAATGCTGCTGGAGTATCTTCTTTTTAAAAAAAATATATTTTTACTGATTTCAGAGAGGAAAGGAGAGAGGGAGAGAGGGAGGGAGGGAGGGGGAGAAACACCAATGATGAGAGAGAATCATTGATTGGCTGCCTTCTGCATGCCTCACACTGGGGATTGAGCCCACAACCCAGGCATATGCCCCGACCGGGAATCGAACCATGACCTCCTGATTCATTGGTTGATGCTCAACCCCTGAGCCACGCCGGCTGGGCATGGAGTATCTTCTTAATCCTGGAGGGACCCATGGTCAGTGGCATGACGGGTGTCAGCCTTGATACACACAGAAGGGGCAGAGGGGGCAGGTTAACTTCCTTCACTGGACGATAACTGCCGCTCCCTGCCTGGCGCCTGACTCGTGGGATAGCTTGTCATCTCAGCGTTACAGTGCTCTCTTTTACTCCGAAAGTGTCCTGTTTGGACAGTAATTTGCAGGATCAGCCTCGTACTGGAAGTGCTAAGCACGCGTGGAACATAGATTCGGAGTTTAAAGTGTAGCATCTAACAGCTGGGGCCACAGGTAGACCATGGGCATCGCGCAGAAGCCCCAGGTGCCCCTAGCTGATGCACACGTTCTCCTTAGCTCTCATATGTGGTAGCAGCATTGTCCTTGCACAGCCGACAGCTCCAGAGGCGCTGTGTGTCTTTGGCTCTCCATGACATCCCTGAGGCCCAGCACAGAGCCAGGCCCAAGGTTGTGCCCCGTCAGTACTTGTTGAATGAAGAACACAAAATATCAAAGAGGTTATAGCAGTGATGTTGGCACCAGGTCTGTCTGAGCCGGTGTTGTGTGTGCGCCAGGGTCGGCTAGTCAAAGTTCAGCATTCACACTGAGTCCTGAAGGACAAGGTGAATTTCAGTGAGCCCAGGAAGAGGCAGGAGGTGCTGCCCGAGAGGAGAAGACACAGATACGGGAGGTGGCCCCGGGCAGGCAGTCAGCCGTGTCCTGGGAACCTGGAGCAATGAGAAGGCCCTTGTTATGGAGAGTCGGGGCAGGCCACAGGGCTGCTGGAAGGTGGGGACTTTCTGTGCTGGAGGAAATGGTCAACCAGTACAGTGTGCCCAGTGAGGGGAGGAGGGGGGACAGACCATGCAGAGGGCGAGGGGCTGATGGCCGCGGCTGTGGGGACTGCAGTTTGACCTGCTGGACCAGGACTCCCTGCACGAATCCCAGGAGCAGACACTGATGGAGGAGGCACCGCCCCGAGCCCAGCACAGCTACAAGTACTGGCTTTTTCCGGGCCATTGGACGTCTGTGCGCTACGAGCGGCTTGCCCTGCTGGCCCTCCTGGACCGGTGAGTGCCTGCCGTGTTAGCCCCCAGTCCCTTCCAGACCTTGTGAACATGTGGAGGCTATCATGGCATCAGAGAACCTGACTGCTGGGGGGCACTGAGGGGCCCTGAAGACGAGTCTGGGTTCCTCTGGGGCACAGGGGTGGCCCAGTGGGTGATGCCCTTCCCAAAGCTCTGCTCGGAACAGACTGTTTCTGTTCAGTCTCTTCTGTTTGTGTCTGTGGTGTATGTGGGTAAGCTGAGTCCTGTTGCCTAAAAAAGCTGACAGACTATTTGTCACCCCATTTCTCAGGGGAAACTGAGGCCCAGAAAGTCAGAGCAGTCAGATGTCTTCTGCTGTCTGTGGACAATTTCGACCTAGCACCCACGTCCTGGCTTCCTGTGTTGTGGGTTTCCCAAGGCTCTGAGCAGTGTGTGTTGGGCACTGCCTGTGTCCCACTGAGTGTGGCATGCCTCAGCTGGAGATGGGCAGGTCCCACGAGGGGTGGCACCTGGAGTCCTCAGTCTCTAGAGGGGCCACAGATTGGGACACAAGTTGGCCACAGGGTGGCTTCCTGGAGCAGATGCAACCTGGTCATGCCCCTGAGAGGTCATAGGTCAGAGGATGAGGACTGGCATGGGCACAGGCCAGACAGGGGCCTTTGTGGTCAGGTTCTGCCCGCCCCCCGTTGCCCATCAGTGGTGAGGAGGTTGTGTGGCTGACCCGCTGTCTCCCCAGGACTCGGGGGCTGCTGGAGAACATCCTTGGCGTCGGCCTGAGCAGCCTGGTCGCCTTCCTGGGCTACCTGTTGTTGCTCAAAGGCTTCTTCACCGACATCTGGGTCTTCCAGTTCTGCCTGGTCATCGCCTCCTGCCAGTATTCCCTGCTGAAGGTCAGGCCCGGCTCCTTCCCCACCTCTTCCCAGGCACCTCCTTCCCGTGACCTGTCTTAGGGAGGTGAGCCAGCTAGAAGGCAAGATGCCTAAATCCCCCCTAGCCAGCCCCCATCTTACAAATGGGAGAACTGGAGCTCAGTGCAGTTTAGGGTCCTTCCCTGGTCACTCGTAGCAGCCCAGTAGTAGAACTCAGCAGCTTCTGGGGCCTCTGTCCCCCCGAGGGTGCTGGCTCTTGATGCAATGTAGCTCCCATCTCTTCCAGAGCGTCCAGCCTGATGCGGCATCTCCCATGCACGTGAGTCCTGGAGGAGCAGCCCCTGTGCCCGGAGGCTGGCCCTGGGCAGGGCCGAGATCAGGTGGGGGGGGGTTCGGCTAGCCCAGGTCCTCCATCCTTCTGCCCCTCCCCTGCCAGGCTTTCTGTCTTTGGTCCAGGGCCAGGCCTGGGGCACCTGAGTGCACATGTGCATGCGTGATGTGTGCACATGCGTGCAGGGTGGTCAGTGGGGGAGGCCCATCTCCTCACAGGCCCAATTCCCAGGGCCACAACTGGGTGATCGCGTACAGCCGGCCCGTCTACTTCTGCACCTGCTGTCTGCTCATCTGGCTGCTGGACGCCCTGGGCTCGGCCCAGCCCTTCCCGCCCGTCTCCCTCTACGGCCTCACGCTCTTCTCCGCCTCCTTTTTCTTCTGTGCCCGTGACGTGGCCACTGGTGAGACTGGGCAGGGCTGCAGTGGCTCAGGAGAGCAAGGCCTCAAGGGTGGACCGAGGGCCAGCCTACAGACTGATGGGTCCTCACTTCCCCTCCTACCAGTGTTTACCTTGTGCTTCCCATTCGTCTTTCTCCTGGGCCTCCTGCCCCAAGTCAACACCTGCCTCATGTACCTGCTGGAACAGATAGATATGCACGGCTTTGGGGGCACAGGTATGGTGCCCACAGGTGGCTTGGAGGTTGGGGGTTAGGGTGGGCCCAGGAGGGTACCATGGATTCGAAGCTCCTGTCTGTCTCCCTCCCTCCCCTCCCTGACCCTCCTCAGGGAAGTGGTTTAAACCCCAAAATACCAGAAGCTCTGGAGGCCTCTGAGGGCTGGGGGAACACAAAAGGGGCTAGGGACCCAGGGATGGGGTCCCCGGGAGGCTATCCTCTGGGAGTTGAGGGGCAGCGGGGCGAGGGTGAGGTGGGGTGCCAGCAGGTAGGAGTAGGGCTTTAGCTGCTGTTTCTTACCTCGCAGCTGCCACCAGCCCACTCACTGCAGTCTTCAGCCTCTCCCGCAGCCTGCTGGCAGCTGCCCTGCTCTACGGCTTCTGCCTCGGGGCCATCAAGGTAGCGATGACTGTGGGGCGGAGGGCATGCTGAGGCCCAGGGTATTGTTGGGACAGGGCTGTGTATTGGGCTTAGCTCAGCAATGGCTTCTCCCATGGGGGTGGCATCCCCTCCTCCACCTCACCCCTCTCCCCTCCCCTGACCAGCATGCATTCTCTCCCCAGACTCCTTGGCCAGAGCAGCACGTCCCAGTCCTCTTCTCAGTCTTCTGTGGCCTCCTGGTGGCACTGTCCTACCACCTGAGCCGACAGAGCAGTGACCCCACCGTGCTCTGGTGGGTGCCTGCATGTGCCAGTCTGTGTGCACACACGTGTGTTTGTATGTGTGTCTTTGCATGGCAAGGGTTGGGGGGTGGGCCTGTGGGTCTATGCATGTGCCTGTCACCGACTGACTTTGGGGCCTGTGGGAGGAGGGGGCTCTCTCCAGACCGGGGTGCCTGATTCTTCTCACTCTCCAGGTCTCTGATCCGAAGCAAGCTCTTTCCTGAGCTGGAGGAGCGGAGCTTGGAGACAGCCCGGGCCGAGCCCCCAGACCCACTGCCAGACAAGATGCGCCAGTCTGTGGTGAGGGGCCCGCGTGTGGGGCTCCAGTTTTGGGGTGGGGTCTGAAAGAGGGTGTCAACCAATGGGTGGCGGGCACCCAAGCTGGTTTTCCCTGGCCTTGCAGCGCGAGATCCTGCACTCTGACCTGGTGATGTGTGTGGTGATCGCCGTGCTCACCTTTGCCATTAGCGCCAGCACCGTCTTCATTGCCCTGAAGGTTTGTGTGGCAAGGCCGCCCCCTCCCCCTTGGTTCTTCCTGCTTGGCCTGCGGGCCCTGAGCAGCCGGGGCCTCACATCCCCTGGCCCCTGCCCGGCATGTGCCCAGGCCCCCTGTGGCCCCTCGCCTCACTCCCCTTGGCTGAGCCTCTGGCCTCTCCCTCTTGCAGTCAGTGCTGGGGTTCGTGTTGTATGCACTGGCTGGGGCCGTGGGCTTCTTCACACATTATCTGCTGCCACAACTCCGCAAACAGCTGCCCTGGTTCTGCCTGTCGCAGCCTGTGCTGAAGCCGCTGGAGTACAGCCAGTACGAAGTGCGCGGTGAGTGCCCGCCTTTGTGCTGGGACCCCTCCACCACACCCCACCGGCCCTGACTTCCTGGCTGATCACAGTGTGGTCCTCTCTGCTAGGAGTGCCAGCAGGGGGCAGTCTCCTTCTGGGCTGCCCCCTGTGCCCTCCCTGCCCGCTGGGCCCTGCTCGGCCCTGCTCTGCTCTCACCCTGTGTTCTCCAAGGAGATGGAAGAATCCCAGGGCCTCAGAGAGATGTCTTGTCTAGAATTACCCACTGGTTACCCACGGACTAAATCTGCCTGGTGCACGTTTTCACTTGGGCGGTGCAACAAACTCACTGGAGCCTGTATTTAACGTCTGGGTTTGTTACACAAAGTGCACGTGCCTTGTTTTTATAAAATGATGAAAGATCCAGCCCCTGGGCCAGCAATCCCATGTGGCTGTAATTAGCTTGAGCCGAGTGGCAGAGACCCCTTCAGAAGGGCCCTGGAGCTCCGGCCTCACCCACCTGCCTTGGCCGCAGTAGGCATCTGGGAAGCCCTTGTCAGGCCTTAGAGCACCTTCTCTAGGCCCCTGAATACGCCCTGCCCAGGCCTCCTCACCTCTATTTGAGTGCCAGAGATCACCCGCCTCCCTCATCAGAGTTTCTAGGGACCTGGAACACCACATCCTATGGTCTGCCCTCCCTCCAGGTTCCTCCGAGGACACACCTCTCCTGGCTCTGCAGAGGGAGGGAAGGGAGGGAGGTGCTGACTGTAGTGCCTCGTGTTGCAGGCGCTGCCCAGGTGATGTGGTTTGAGAAGCTGTACGCCGGTCTGCAGTGTGTGGAGAAGTACCTCATTTACCCTGCCGTGGTGCTCAACGCCCTCACGGTGGATGCCCACACTGTGGTCAGCCACCCGGACAAGTTCTGCCTCTAGTGAGGACCACCCCCATCCTATCACCTACACCCCCATGTGCTACTCGGGGAAACGGAAGCCCAGAGAGGACATGAGACCCGCCTCTGTGCCCAGCTGAAGGAGGACCCCAGCTCCTGACTCGCTTTCTGTTGAGCGGTTGCCTCTGGGAAGGCAGTGTGTCTCCCACATAGTCTAAAGAGGGTGACCCAGAGGGGACAGAGACCAAGTGTCATTGGCCCAAAAGAGCAGGGCCAGCCCAGCAGCACAGCCAGCGTCCCCTGAGCCCCCGCCAGGCAACTAATACAACACCTGCCCCTCCCCCCTAGCTGCCGGGCGCTGCTGATGACCGTGGCTGGGCTGAAGTTGCTGCGCTCTGCCTTCTGCTGCCCACCCCAGCAGTACCTGACTCTGGCCTTCACAGTCCTGCTCTTCCACTTTGACTACCCGCGCCTGTCCCAGGGCTTTCTGCTCGACTACTTCCTCATGTCCCTGCTCTGCAGCAAGGTGAGCCAGTGGCTGCACTGAGGGCTCTGGGCTGTGCAGCAGGAGCAGAACTCTTCTGCCTTAGCGGGGGGGTTTTGGGGTGACTCCCCAGAGGCCTGAACCCCTCTAGCTGCTGTCCCACATCAGCCCCACTGTGGGCCTTCCCAGCAGCTTTTTTGAGGGGCAGAGAGGAAGGTGTGGTATAAAGAGGTTAAGTGACTTGCTTCAGGTCCCCAAGAGAATTGGAGGCCAATTAGGATTTGTGTTTCATACGTGTATATGTAAGTGTATGTTTTTATTGATTTTGGAGAGAATGGGAGAGGGATAGAAAGAGAGTACATCGACTGGCTGCCTCCTGCACACCCCACACTAGGGATCGAACCTGCAAACTGGGCATGTGCCCTTAGCAGCCTCCGTGTGTGTGCCCCACCACTGATCGCTTTCCAGGCTGCAGCTGAGGCGGGGCCGGCTGGCTGCTCCCTCCCCTCCTCGGCTGCCGCCTGGAATCCATTGCGGGGCACACACGTGGAGGCTTAGCCTCCACGTGTGTGTGTGTGTGTGTGTGTGCGCCCTGCGATAGATCGATTCCCAGGCTGCAGCCGAGGGGCCAGCTGGCTGCTCCTGCCCTGCTCCTCCTGCCCCGCGGCTGTGGCCACTGGCCGGCCCGCAATGCGGCCTAGATCGCGGCCACAGGCCTGCTCGCTCCTCCTGCCCCGCGGCTGCCACCTGGATCCCGGGGCAGAGGTCTTCCATCTGCCCTGCTGGACCCTGGTGCGCGGCTTCTCCCGGGGCTGCGGCCTCTGCCATCTTGGCTGGGCTAATTTGCATACAGTCGCTCTGATTGGCTGGTGGGCGTGGCTTAGGCGTCCCAAAGAAACTGTCAATTTTGATATTATGCTTTTATTAGATTAGATATGTTTTTATTGATTTTGGAGAGAATGGGAGAGGGATAGAAAGAGAGTAACATCGACTGGCTGCCTCCTGCTCACCCCACACTAGGGATTGAACCTGCAAACTGGGCATGTGCCCTGACTGGACATCAAACCCGAGACCTCTTGGTTCATAGGTCGATGTTCAACCAGTGAGCCACACTGGCTGGGCACCAGCCAGGATTTGAATCTAGGTCTTTCTCTGAATCATTCTCTAGCCCTGGTCGGTTTTCTCAGTGGATAGAGCGTTGGCTTTCGGACTGAAGGGTCTTGGGTTCGATTTCAGCCAGGGGACACATGCCTGGGTTGCGGGCTCCATCCCTGGTGGGGGGCATGCAGGAGGCAGCTGATCAATGATTCTCTCTCATCATTGATGTTTCTATCTATTCCTCTCTGAAATCAATAAAAATATATTTAAAGAAAAAGAATTAAAACAGAAGAAAAAAACTCTGCCAGGCTGCAGGACATCCCGGTGGGGATTGGGGTCACAGTGAACAAAGCACTGGTCCTGGCTCTGCCCTGGGCCCTGCAGGTGTGCTGCAGTGTCAGCTGAGCCTTTTTCTCACTCGCTGGGCATTCTGATCTGGTTTTCTGGCCTCGCCCATGGTGGTAGAGAGCCAGACTGTCTCCTCTGAGGGCAGAGCCTGTGACTATGTCTAGACTTGCGGTACCATAGTCGAGGCGCAGCCTCATCACTGACAGAGGGACGGCCTGAGCTAGTCCTGTACCTGCCCTACGTCCTCTGAACCTCAGCTCTCCCACCTGTGAAGGGAGCCTGCAATGGGAGCTCCTCGAGTGGTTGGACGAATTAAATGCCCCCTCAGCGTGGTTGCTAATGGTAACAAGTGCTTTGAGCCAGGTCCAGAGAGAAAGGGCTGGGAGTGAACTTGAGCTTGACTCCCACGTGGGCAGTCAGTGGAGTACCCAAGGCGCTGAGTGGGCACTTGGTAGACGCCACTCTGTGAGTGACCTCATGTCTCCAATGTTCTCCCCTCTGACCCACCAGCTGTGGGACCTGCTGTACAAGCTGCGCTTTGTGCTGACCTACATCGCGCCCTGGCAGATCACCTGGGGCTCGGCTTTCCACGCTTTTGCCCAGCCCTTCGCCGTGCCACGTACCCGGCCTACCACCCGCTGCCTCGGTTGGGGTGTGCACAGAGGACTGTGGCTTAGGATGGGGGTGCACAGGATGGATTGGCAGGGGTTGAGGGGTGGTGAGGGGTGCGGGGAGGGTCCAACGTCCTGGCTACCTCCTTGACTCGTGCGTGCCCAGACTCGGCCATGCTGTTCGTTCAGGCCCTGCTCTCAGCACTCTTCTCCACGCCCCTTAACCCCCTGCTGGGTAGCGCTGTCTTCATCATGTCCTATGCGCGGCCCCTGAAGTTCTGGGAGCGTGACTATAAGTGAGTCTCCAGAGGGACCCGGGGAGGAAGGGGGCTGCTGTCTGAGGCAGGGATGGCTTCTGCGAGGGAGGCCAGCTGGGGCCCTGCAGCGGGGCTGAGTCCCGGGCATAGTGGGCTTCCGGTGGTTGGTCTGATGAGGGCAAAACCCAGGCCATGCCAAGGCCTCGGGCTCACACCCTGGGCCTCTTGGCTGTGTGGTCCTGGGTGAGTCCCCTCCTGCCCCTAAATCTCAGCCTCCTCCTAAGTAACGGTGCTGTCATGGCATCCGCCCCGGCACGGGGGCGTGGGCTCCGCGGAACGTGAGGGTGGGCTGATGGGGATTGCCACCTGAGCCGCTTGCTCTGTGCCCACTGTTTTGTCGTCCTCTCTGAACAGCACTAAACGTGTGGATCATTCCAACACCCGCCTGGTCACACAGCTGGACCGGAACCCCGGTGTGTACTCGGCCATTTGGGGGGCTTTCAGGTGGGGTCTCCTGAGGAGGGAGCCTCGCTTACTTGTCACTTGTCCATTTGTCTGTCTGTCCTGGGTCCCAGGCGCTGATGACAACAACCTCAACTCCATCTTCTATGAGCACTTGACACGCTCGCTGCAGCACACGCTGTGTGGGGACCTGTTGCTGGGCCGCTGGGGCAACTATGGCCCCGGCGACTGCTTCGTCCTGGCCTCTGACTACCTCAATGCCCTGGTGCACCTCATCGAGGTTGGCAATGGCCTCGTCACCTTCCAGCTGCGTGGCCTTGAGTTCCGGGGTGAGCTGCTCTTTCGTAGTGTGTGCAGGCTGGGTGCCAGTCCAGCTCTGTCCTGGTTTCCAGGTGACCTTGAGCAAGGCACTCTCCCTGGCCTTGCCAGTCTGAGCAGTGGGGTGGCAGGGTCTCCTTTGGCCAAGCTCTGTCCCTGCCTGGACTTTGGAGCTAATGTACTGAACGGGCTGAGTGGTGAAGGCTTGGGCCTGGAGCTCAGTTCTCCCGCCAGTGCCTTCTGGCCTTGGGCTTGGCCCAGGTTGGGTGCCACACATAACCCCTGTGGGTGAACTAGCCTCTTAGCCACAGTAGGGCGTGTACATTGGGTGCCTGCTTCAGAAGAGGCCCCTAGTGGTGCACAGGGTTCTGAGCACAGCTCATGACCCTGAGCAAAGCCACTTCTCCTTGAGCTTCAGTCTGTCTCTAAATGAGGGACCAGAGCCCTGTGCCCTGCACTCCCACCCCACTGTGGCCCGAGGAGCCATTGGTTAACCTACTCGCCTAGCATCCCCATTTGGAGGTCACTCACTGGGGAGGAGGTCGGCAGGGTGCTTGGTGGTTCTCTGCATGGGCACCTCTCCCCCCAGGTACATACTGCCAGCAGCGTGAGGTGGAGGCCATCACAGAGGGAGTGGAGGAGGACGAGGGCTGCTGCTGCTGTGAGCCTGGCCACCTGCCTCGGGTCCTGTCCTTCAATGCTGCCTTTGGGCAGCGCTGGCTGGCCTGGGAGGTGACGGCCAGCAAGTACGTACTGGAGGGCTACAGCATCAGCGACAACAATGCAGCCTCCATGCTGCAGGTCTTCGACCTCCGCAAGATCCTCATCACCTACTATGTCAAGGTACAGCACAGCGGAGTCCTGCTCCCTGGCCAGCAGCACCCGAGTGCCAGCTTCTGGATTGTTGGGAGCCTGTTTTGCCCGAGGGAAGCAGAGGCCTCCTGAGTGTGGGCAGGCTGGATGCCAGTCTCAGCATCCTCCCTCAGAAGGCTCTCCTGGGCAGGGGCATTGAGAGCAGGTGGGCAGCACTTACCGTGCCAGGCCGGCCCGCTCCGCGTTCCCAAGGGTTTTCTTTTTTGGTTCTTGGAGGCCGTGGTGGGCCAGACTGTGGAGCAAAAGGTCAGTCAGGAACCGGTCTGCCTGGAGCCCAAAGTGACCCCGTAGCCATCCTGCTCCTACTCACCCATTAGGCTGCTGGTACCTCTTCCTCTTGTTAAGGGGGCAGCCCGGCCCTCTCCAGACTGTCCTTCCCACAGCCAAAGTGATGCGGGGCTGCTTCCATCCCAGCTGCCGTGTCCTGGGACTGATGAGGCCCCACTCATAGCGTGGCTTCCGAAAGCTCCTCTCCATTTGCTCAAACCCCGCTTAGAAACCAGCAGTCTCCTAAGGGGTCCGGTAGTCCCTGACTTTGGACACAGGGTGGCTTTTTTCTGAGGGTAGGTCCTCTGGCTGTCACGCTTCAGCTGCCTGAAGCGACCTGTGTGCCGGCCCCGCTGGCCTGTAGGCAGCCCCACTGACTTTCCCAGCCTGACTTTCCCAGGCTTCTGAGATCTGGACTCCATGGCATCATGATATCTAAGGTCCTGGGATCCCATCGCACCTCAGGCAGCCCTGCTGTAAATTTAGGCAAGTCTGTGGTTTGTCTGAGCCTCAGTTTCCTCAAAAACGGGGCATCTTCCAAAGCAAGCATTTGCCACAGTGGAGGACTCTCCCAGGGACGCTCTGTAAGGAGGGGTGCTTGCTTTCCACTTTCTCAAGCTCCTCCAGGGCCAGGGAGAGGAGCAGATTTGCCTGTGTGGCTTTCGGAAGCCGAGGTGAGACATGGATGAGTGTCCTAGGAAGCAGGCCCCAGCTCAGTTTCGGGGAGAAACCCCTTTACCCCGACACTCTCCTGCAGCAGTACCCGGTCAGGACTAAGGTACTGCCCCCAGCACTGGCCCAGCCCTGACGCCTGTTGTCTCCTCTCAGAGCATCATCTACTATGTGAGCCGCTCTCCAAAGCTGGAGGCGTGGCTGGGCCATGAGGGCATCTCGGCAGCCCTGCGGCCTGTGCGGGCGCCCGGCTATGCTGACTCGGACCCCACCTTCTCCCTGAGCGTGGATGAGGACTATGACCTGCGCCTCTCCGGCCTTTCGCTGCCCTCCTTCTGCGCGGTGCACCTTGAGTGGATCCAGTACTGTGCCTCCCGGCGCAGCCAGGTCTGGATTGCCTTCTCCTCCCTGGGTGGCCTGCTCACCCTCAGCCTCCCTTGACCTGGGTCCCAGCCCCAACCCCAACCCAAGTTCCCTGTCCCAGGTCTGAGCTGGGCTCTGGGGATGGGGGTCCTTGTGCCACAGCCCGTGGATCAGGATTGGAACTCGCCGCTGGTCACTCTGTGTTTTGGCCTCTGCGTGCTGGGCCGCCGGGCCCTGGGGACAGCCTCTCACAGCATGTCTGCCAGGTGAGTGCCCACAGGTCTGGTGGGGCCTGACACTCTCCCCTCCACGCCATCCATGAAGAGTTCCAGGCCAGGGGCCACCAGCAGGAGTCACCTCTGGTCTGTGGTGTGGCTCTCTTGTGGGCAAGGCACCCCATAATCGTGACCTTGTTTGCTCCTCACCACCCTGTGAGGGACCTGGGCAGAAACTGACCTCCTTGTCCAGATGGGGAAGCTGAGGCCCAGCATGAATAGCGGTCTCGGCTTAGACCGCTGCATGTGGAGCCAATGCTAAGACACCTTGCGCTCGCCTCCTTGCTCCTTTTCCAGCCTGGAGCCCTTCCTCTACGGCCTGCACGCCCTGTTCAAGGGGGACTTCCGCATCACCTCCCCGAGGGACGAGTGGGTCTTTGCTGACATGGACCTGCTTCACCGTGTGGTGGCACCTGGGGTTCGCATGGCCCTTAAGCTTCACCAGGTGGGGAGAGGCGTGCCCAGGCAGAGTGGGCAGGTGGGGTAAGGCCCCTCAGGGCAGGGGGCCCCTGACCTCACCCCTCTGGTCCTCCCGCAGGACCACTTCACATCCCCAGATGAGTACGAGGAGCCAGCCGCCCTGTATGATGCCATCGCAGCCAATGAGGAGCGGCTGGTCATCTCGCATGAGGGCGACCCGGCCTGGCGCAGCGCCATCCTAAGCAACACGCCCTCGCTGCTGGCACTGCGCCACGTCCTGGATGACGCCTCTGACGAGTACAAGATCATCATGCTTAACCGACGCCACCTCAGCTTCCGAGTCATCAAGGTGGGGCTAATCCACCCACCCGACCCGGCCCCTGTCCTGCTGCAGCCCCCTGACCCCTGCATGTGGCCTCCCGCAGGTGAACCGAGAGTGTGTGCGTGGCCTATGGGCTGGGCAGCAGCAGGAGCTGGTGTTCCTGCGCAACCGCAACCCGGAGCGCGGCAGCATCCAGAACGCCAAGCAGGCACTCCGCAACATGATCAATTCCTCCTGCGACCAACCACTCGGCTACCCCATCTATGTGTCGCCTCTCACCACCTCGCTGGCTGGCAGCCATCCCCAGCTGCGGGCGCTGTGGGGTGGCCCCGTCAGCCTGGGCGCCATTGCCCGCTGGCTTCTGCACAGCTGGGAAAGGTGAGCCCTCACCGCCATCCCAGCCTGGGAGGCTGGGTTCATGGGGCAGGAAGCTGAGGCTCAGGGAGATGAAGCCACTTCCTCCAGGATTTTGGGGAGGAAGCGCTGGAGCCAGGATGGAGCCCAGAACTGACCCTTCCCAGAGCTGACTCGGCTCCCCCCCCCCCCACAGCTGAAGGTGGCCTTTAGCCTTAAGAGCCATAGGTAATGCCTTCCTGAAAAGATCCTGTAAAGCAGATGGCAAAATCTCTTAGAGACAGCACCCCAGGGCTCAGGAATGTTAGAGACTTGTCCTGAGCTGAGGTCGGTCTCTGGCCTTTCCACCAACTTCTTTGCCTCCCCCTCCAGGCTTCATAAGGGCTGTGGTGCCGGCTGCAATAGTGGCGGAAATGTAGACGACTCGGACTGTGGTGGAGGCGGTGGCTTGACCTCCCTCAGCAATAACCCCCCCTTGGCACAGCCCACACCTGAGAACACAGCAGGTGAGCCAGCGAGGCCCCACTGAACCCGGAGGTGAGGGAACAGCCTGGCTGAGTCTCTCCTTCTTATCTGTCTTCTACAGGCAGTGGCGACCAGCTCCTCCCACCAGGTGCTGGCTGGGGACCGAGGCCCTCCCTTAGCAGTTCTGGTGATGGCCGCCCCCCTCCTCTGCTGCAGTGGCCACCCCCTCGGCTCCCTGGACAGCCCCCCGCTTCACCTGCCCCCACTGAGGGTCCCCGGCCCTCAAGGCCCCCTGGCCCTGGTCTCCTTTATTCTGAAGGTCCCAGTGGGAAGTGGAGCTTGGGGGGTCGAAAGGGGCTAGGGGGATCCGAGGGGGAGCCAGCCTCAGGGAGCCCCAAAGGAGGCACCCCCAAATCTCAGGTAAGGCCCAGTGGTAGGGGTGGGTTCTGGGCAGCTCAGGTCTTCTTCTACCAACCTATCTCCCCTCCCCCAGGCACCCCTAGACCTCAGCTTCAGCCTGGATATCAGCACCGATGCCTCACCCCCCAGAGTACCCCAGGACATTCCTTGCTTGGACAGCAGTGCTCCTGAGAGTGGCACCCCCACGGGGGCCCCGGGTGACTGGCCTGCCCCTTCTGAGGAGCGTGAGAGCCCAGCCGCCCAGCCCCTGCTGGATCATCAATACTGAACGCCCCACTCTCCTCTGGATCCCAGCCCAGGATTCAGTAACTTGGACCATGGCCTCTGGCCCTCTCTGCTGGACCACAGGACTGAATGGTTTTGGCTTCCGTCCACATCTGAACCCTGACCTCTGGTTGCCTTAGCCAGAGCACCAGAACTAAGTGGCCCAGAACTCTTACCTTGACCCCTGATCTCTCATCCCTAGTCCAGGGCCTGGACTCCCCAAACTGAGGCAGGCAGCCTCCCAGCCAGGCCCTAAGAGCCAAACCCATGGGCTGGTCCCGCTTCAAGCCTGTGGCCAGGACTGACTTGGCCTCTGGGCCTGCACTGCCTGGGGGCGGCCCCGTGGCCTGGACTTGGGGCTGAAATGTGGAAAGGGTGGTTTCTTTTTCTTTTTTTCTTTGTTTTCTTCCGTGCTTCGGAGACACCAGAATTAATAACACTATTTTTGATTTTGGTTGGTGGTTTCTGCTCTCTGGGACGGTTTGGGTGGAAGGTAGAGTTGGCCAGGTCAGGGCGGAGTGAGAGGAGTGTAAAGGCGAGAGAAGTTCAGAAGACCAAGGCGGGGTTCAAGGAGGCCTGGGTCCCCTTCCTTACACACCTATTCCCGTTTCAAGCCTCGATCCAAAATCCCTTCTGTCCCATTTCTTCTCGCCTGTGTAACATGTGGAGACTTCCAGCTACAGTGCTGGCTGATGATTGACCTTATTTGGCCAAGACCTTCCTCTGAACTCAGTTTCTCCAGCTCTCAGGAAGGTGACGCCTGCCTGCGGTGTTCTAAGGGCAAATGAGACTGAGCGTGTAGAGCAGGACCCGGTGCTCAGCAGGTGCTCAGACAGAAGTCTTCCTGAGCACCTGGCAGCGCTGCACACTAGGCATCCTGCTCTAGCCCGCCCCGTTGGTGTGGGGGGGCAGGTACACTTGTTTGTGCGGCTTAGCCCGGGCTGGAGAACCGGACAGCTTGCTGGGCCGGGCGGGCCTAGTTCTGGCCAGCGCTTCCCTCCCCAGCCCGCTTCTGGGCCAGCCCCGCCCCGGCCGTGGCCCCGCCCCGTGTGGCCCCGCCCCCAGGCGGAGCCGGCGCCCGGAGCGGTAGCTGGAGAGCCGGCAGCGGGACCCCAGCGCGGGAGGCGGCCGCAGGGCGGGAGCCCCGGAGGTACCAGCGGGCGCGGGGGAGTGGAGTCGCCGCGGTCGGGCTGGAGGGGAGAACGTGGACTGGCGTGGGCTCGGGTGCTGAGTGTGCGGGAGGGGGGCCCTCGCCGCCTTTGCTGCCTGTAGCTTCCCGACCTCCCTTCGGGCTCCAGCTCCAGTCCCGAGTCGGCATGTCTGGTCCTTGCCTCTGGCTCCCAGGTCCCCACTCTGACCTCCGCTTGACTGCCCCCTGGGCCCGTGTGTGAGTATGCGAACGAGTGGATGCGGCCGCCCCTGCTGCTGGCTGGCTGCAGGGCTCCCCCGTGTTTCGGAGCTCCCTTCTCCCTGGGTGGCCTCCTCCCTAGCCTTTGCACACCGCCCCAGCCCAGGACCAGGCCTGGGAGGAAACATCTGTCGCGCCCCCTGGCAGCAGAAATAGGGTCGTGACCTCCAGATGTGCTGGGAAGCATCCAGCGCCTTCTCCTGGGGCAGCCGGGCCTTCCGGATCTGTGGGGGCGGGGCCAGCCCCCTTCCCCAGTGACACAGGCGGGGAGGAATGTCCCGGCCTCAATGGACCCTGTGTGAAGCTGCTGGGTCGGGGGCAGAGCCCAGCAACACCCCCAAGGCACGGCCAGAGCCTGGCACTGGGCCAGAGCAAGAGCCGCCCATGAGCTGGTTCACACGGAGCTCAGTCGCACAGCAGGCCTTGCACAGACCCCTCCTGTCCCCTCACTCTCGCCACACAGCACAGTTCAGGCCCAAGAGCTTGGCTCATGGAGCCAGGGCCTCATCTGCCTCCACACCTCACACGTGGCCAGCTTTCCTTTCGTCACCCTCCAGTCTCCCCAGAGCGTTGAGAAGGAGTGGGATTGGCTCACCCCATTTTAGGGATTAGAGAACAGAGGCTCAGGGTCAGCATCAGAGCTTGCCCTGGGAGACACTCCTGGAGACCTCCCCCTTGCTTGGTTCTGGAACTTTAGCTGAGGGGTGCACAGAGCCCCTGCCCCAACCCACACAATGTTATTGGATGATGTATACAGACCCACTAGCTGATGCCTGCACCCCGAGTGGCCAGCTCCATCCTGGGTTCACTTGGGGTGCTCCCCCTATGTTCTCATACGACACTTGGCACCTGCCCCTGGCCCTGACACATTTCCGCACCTAGCAGGTCCCTGGGGCCTGGGGTGTCTCAGTCTTACATCCTGTGAGATCTTGAGCCTCGGCCCAGCCCCCACCTGCCCCACACTTGTACCCACAGGGACAGGAGTGGGCGGCACAGCACTGTGAGGCCCTCGAAGTGGGCAGACCCAGGCTCACATCCTAGCTCTGACACCCAATTGCTTCAGGCAAGAGCATCCCCTTCTCTGGACTCGGGTTGGACTGTGACATGGGCTCAGACCTCCTTGGCAGCATCAGTGAGGCCAGAACGGCAGGGATCCCCAAGGGTCTCAGTTCCAGAACAGGGGCCCAGGCATTGTGACTCACTGCCCTGCCCCGGGCCTGTCCTTCAGGCCAGTGTGACTTGGGTCCCATGACTGAGTTGGTGTGACCCCACCACCTTCCTCAGGATGTGGGGCTGGACGGGGGGCTGGGCCCAGAGTTGGGGCCACTTCCTGTGCTAAAGGAAGTCCTCTTGTCGTTCCTGCTGCCCTGCCAGTGCCCCTGGGGACCCCTGTATCCTTGAGGCCATGAGGGCCAGGGCATTGAAACCTGGCCTTTGGGTGCCCACCTCCTCGGGGACCCCAGAGGAAGTGGGAAGGGCAGGGAGGAAAGTCTCTGGGGACAGGACGTCCTCCCTTTGTCAAGTGGGCAGGACCCAGACGCCAGCGGCCCCATGGGTTTCCCGTCGCAGCCCAGACAGATCATCTGTCCAGTTGGGCCAGGCCTTGGTGGGGACCTCGGTCTGGACCCAGGCCAAAGCCGAGGTGTGTGAGTGGGCACTGGGGCACACTGGTAGCCTCAGGGCTGCCCAGGCTCCAGATCCTCAGGGCCGAGGCCCCGACAGCCTTGCCCTGGCCCTGCCCAGCACCGAGCTGGAGGAGGGGGCTGGAAACCTTAGCCCCAAGCAGAGGAAGTGGCCAGGAAAGCGGAAGCGGCTTTGATGGTCTCAGAGGGGCCGGAAGCCAGCCCGCGTGGTGGAGGACCAGGCTGGAAACCTGGGTTCCTGTTTTCTCCCCAGTCCCCTCTGAGCAGCCCCCTCCTCCCTCAGGGCAGGAACCGGCCTGCCGGCTGGGAACCAGGCATCCGGCGTCGCCGTGCCCGCCAATGCGGCAGGGCCCCAGGAAAGCCAGGCCCGCTGCATGCCCATGTGGGCCGGCGGCACTGGGAGCCCTCGGCGGGGCACGGCCCCTGCACCCACCGATGACCTCTTTGCCCGGAAGCTGCGCCAACCAGCACGGCCCCCGCTGACACCACACACCTTCGAGCCAAGGCCAGCCCGGGGCCCCCTCCTGCGCAGCGGCAGTGATGCAGGCGAGGCCCGGCCCCCGACACCAGCCAGCCCTCGAGCCCGTGCCCACAGCCACGAGGAGGCCAGCCGCCCTGCTGTGGTCCCCACTCGACTCTTCAGTGACCCGCTGGCCCTGCTGGGGCTGCCAGCTGAGGAGCCAGAGCCCTCCTTCCCGCCAGTGCCTGAGCCCCGCTGGTTCGCCCACTATGACGTGCAGAGCCTGCTCTTCGACTGGGCTCCCAGGCCTCGGGGCGCGGGGGGCCACGCTGAGCCCGGCCCTGGGACCCCGGCCTTGGCTAAGGACCGGACTGCCAGCTCAGACCTGCTGCTGGAGGCGCCTGGCTTTGTGAGCGAGCTCGGGGGTGAGGGCGAACTGGGCCTGGGTGGAGCGGTGTCCCCGCCTGTGCCTCCTGCACTGCCCAACGCGGCCGTGTCGGTTCTGGAGGAGCCACAGAACCGAACCTCAGCCTACAGCCTGGAGCACGCAGACCTGGGCGCGGGCTACTACCGCAAGTACTTTTACAACAAAGGTGAGGGGCAGGCCGCTGGGCAGGGCAGCGGTCCCTGCCACTGCAGTGCACACAGTAGGACTCGTGAGCTGGCCTTTCCCTGTCAAGTCCCTGGCCAGGCGAAGGGTTAGGCTCTGCCTGTGGGCCAGGGCTGCTCGGCTGGGCCCGGCATTAACCACCTCCCCACGCCGACCCCAGCCTCCACCCACAGCCAGGCACGCCCCTCTGCTTCCGTCTGGTTCTGCCTCATACTCCTCTGGGCTGGGGAGAGATTTCCTAGCTACATCTCGGTGAGGTGAACACTGAGGCCTGAAAACCCCACAAACCAGAGCCTGATTCTCGCCTGTGTCCAGAAGGGAGGGTCCCACACATCCTGGAGAATGCGCGCGTGGTGGACAGGGTCATGTCAGGGACTAGGTGTAGAAGGCAGGCATTGGCCGCCTGGGTCCGAGACAAGGTGTGCTAGGTCGGGGATGCAGCGTGGAGGGGCTTAGGGCCTGGTGTCCTGGGACAGGCGCTGGGCTTGGTAGAATGTGGGCGGGCGTCGGAGAGATGGGCCTTAGTCTAGGCTCTGCACTAGGCGAGGAGATGGGGCCTAAGAGAGGGAGTTAGTGATGGGTGTGGTCCAGGAGGGTGGGACTGCTGGGCGGGCGGCTGGACTAGTCACTCACGGTTTGGGCCCCCTCAGAACACCAGAACTTCTTCGGACTGGATGAGGCGCTGGGCCCCGTGGCAGTGAGCCTGCGGCGGGAGGAGAAGGAGGGCAGCGGAGGAGGCACTCTGCACAGCTACCGCGTCATCGTGCGGACCACGCAGGTGGGCCAGGGTCAGGGGTCAGACCGCGGGTTTCATCCTCAACAACGTATGTATTCTGAGAGCCCCTACATGTCCTCCTCAGCTCCGGACCCTCCGTGGCACCATCTCGGAGGAGGTACTGCCTCCAGGGCCCCCAAGGGGCCTGTCCCCGAGGAAGCTTCTGGAGCACGTGGCTCCCAGGCTGAGCCCGACCTGCCTGCGCCTGGGCTCAGCCTCACCGAAGGTGCCACGCACACTGCTCACGCTGGACGAGCAAGTGGTAAGTGGTCGGGGAACCCCCAGCCCTCTCGCCAGACCTGGTCTGAACCCAGCCGGCCCAGCTCTCATACCCAGCCCTGACCTTGATCCTGGTCAGGAGTGTAACCCCAGCAAAGCTGGCTTTTCAGAGCGGGCCTCAGAGGTCACCTGGAGTCAGGCCTCTGTAAATAAGATCCAGACCAGCAGCATCCTCGCCACCTGGGAGCTGGTTAGAAATGCAGGTGCTTGGGCCCAGCCCAGACCTATCGCCTGAGAGCCTGCACTTTAAGAAGATCCAGTGGATCTAGAGGGAGTTGGGGTTTAAGAGCTGGGGTGGAAGTGGGGCGGCAGGAGTTGGGGGGGTGAAATTAAAGTGGTATAGACAGGATTAGCCAGAGCTGGAGGGGACGGGTCTTGTTTGTATGGGGCCACAGTGCCTTGAGTTGTGCGGTTAACCCCAGATGGAAGGGAGCCCGGAGCAAACAAAGAGCAGAGGTGGTGTGGGATGCAAGGCCTCCAGAGGCTGGGGTGGGGGTGCCTGGGGTTTGAGGGAGCAGGGGGCAGGCTCGCTTTGAGATGAGGAGGATGACGATGTGAATATACATGGAGATGAGTCCACGAATCATCTCCTCTGTGGACACAGGAGAAGCAACCCCCTCCAGGTGCTGTCCCACCTGTGACCTCCTCTACCCTCCTGACCACTGGGAGCAGACAAACAAAACCCACTTGATGGGCGAGGACACAGATGGCTTAGAGAGGCTGGTGCTCAGGGCTGGGCATCAAGGCAGCCGGGCCTCCAGGCCAGCGTCCCATCCATCCCCCAAGACACGGTGTGGGTGGGACTGGGAGGGACTGAGGCCCGTGCCTTTCACCTGTGCCTTCCCTGCCCCCAGCTGAGCTTCCAGCGCAAGGTGGGCATCCTGTACTGCCGGGCGGGCCAGGGCTCGGAAGAGGAGATGTACAACAACCAGGAGGCAGGACCCGCCTTCACGCAGTTCCTCACCCTGCTGGGCGACGTGGTGCGACTCAAAGGCTTTGAGAGCTACCGGGCCCAGCTGGACACGAAAAGTGAGACCCAGCCCTGGCCATTCGGGCTCAGGGGATAGAGCATCAGCCTGTGGGCTGAAGGGTCCTGGGCTTGACTGTGGTCCACGGCACATACCTCGGTTGCAGGCTCAATCCCGGCCCTGGTTGGGGCACATGTGGGAGGCAACCAATCGATGTCTCTCTTACATCGATGTTTCTCTCTGTCTCTCCCTCTCCCTTCTACTCTCTCTAAAAAAAAAAAAAAATCAATGGACAAATATCCTCTGAGACCCAGGAAGCTGGGAGTGGAGGGTGGAGGGTGGAGGGTGGAGGGTGGGGGCAGACCGGTGCTAAGGAGCAGGATGCCTTGGTGAGAACCAGCTGTCTTGTCACTTTCATATTGTCCTAGGGGCCGGGAGTGGAGAGTTCTCTAGGCAGCTGGGGACATGGTCAGGGCTGCAAAGGCGACCCATGGGCCGGAGGAGGGGCTGGGCCTGAGCTGGGGCCAAGGTGGTTTGGAGGCACCACCCCCGCCATCAAACACACATTCCACTCCTGAGCGCTCCTGCCTCCTAGCCGGAAGGGCCCAAGGCCTGGGAGGTGTTTTTATTGAGCATCTCCTATCTGCCTTCCTCTCTCTCATTGCTCCACACATGCTGGTGCCTGGGCCAACATCTGTCCTCCCCTAGGACATCTGTCCCGCCTCCCTCTTAGGCCATTTCTTATTTCTGTCAACACCCCAATCTGACCCCAGGCTGGAGGCTGGAACCCATGGGGGAAGGGGAAAGGGAGCTGCAAGGCTGAACACCTCGTGGCCTGGACATGGGCTGGTTGGGGGCACAGAGGCTTCTGACTCCAGGCAAGTCACCCAGATGGCCCTTTCTCCCTGCGTCCCAGCGGATTCCACGGGCACGCACTCGCTCTACACCGTGTACCAGGACCACGAGATTATGTTCCACGTGTCCACAATGCTGCCTTACACCCCCAATAACCAGCAGCAGGTGTGCGGGGCTGGGTGGGGTGTCCGGGACCTCAGGGGAACCAGGGAAGGGTGCTGCGGGGATGGCAATCTTGGAGCCTCGGCTTGAGCCTCCCGGCTGCTAACGCTCCTCAAAGGTGGCGGACCCACCGGTGCCCAGGCTCTGCCCTGCTTGAGCAAGGAGGGACCCGGGCAGACAGGTCCCACTCACCCCCCACCATCTAACCCCCAGCTGCTGCGCAAGCGCCACATCGGCAACAACATCGTGACCATCGTGTTCCAGGAGCCAGGCAGCAAGCCCTTCTGCCCCACCACCATCCGCTCGCACTTCCAGCACGTGTTCCTGGTGGTGCGGGCCCAGGCGCCCTGCACTGCGCACACCTCCTACAGGTGGGTGCCCCAGCGGCCCCAGCTCCGCCCTGCACCGGCCTCCCTGCGTCCTTCCTGTTGCCCCTGACTACCGTCTTCCTCCCCGTAGGGTGGCTGTGAGCCGCACCCAGGACACCCCAGCCTTTGGTCCGGTTCTGCCCCTAGGTGGAGGCCCTTTCGCGGCCAATGCCGACTTCCGGGCCTTCCTGCTGGCCAAGGCGCTCAATGGCGAGCAGGCGGCGGGCCACGCGCGCCAGTTCCACACCATGGCCACGCGCACGCGCCAGCAATACCTGCAGGACCTGGCCACCAACGAGGTGACCACCACGTCGCTGGACTCGGCTTCACGCTTCGGCCTGCCCTCCCTGGGGGTGCGGCGGCGGGCGTCCCCTCGGGGCGCGGGAGCCGAGCTGCAGGCGGCTGGCGCGCTGGTGTGGGGAGTGCGCGCGGCGCCGGGGGCGCGGGGCGCGGCCGGGGCCCAGGCGGGCGGCCCCGACCACCCCGAGGTGCCCTGCCTGCTGGGCATCTCGGCCGAGGCGCTGGTGCTGGTGGTGCCGCGCGACGGCCGCGTCGTCTTCAACTGCGCGTGTCGCGACGTGCTGGCCTGGACCTTCTCGGAGCAGCAGCTCGATCTGTACCACGGCCGCGGGGAGGCCATCACCCTGCGGTTCGACGGGCCCCCGGAGCAAGCGGTGGGCGAGGTGGTGGCGCGCCTGCAGGTGAGGCCGGGGGGCGGGGCCCCGCCTGGGCGCGCGGCGCAGCCTCCGCGTCGGGGCAGTCCCAGCCCGAGTTTGGCGAAGCTGGGACCGCGGGGCCCTCCAGTGGGCGACCCCAGCTTCCGAGTTCATCCGCCGGTTGGGGGCCCGGGGGAAGGTCGGTGTGGCCTTGGACGAGGTTCCCGGGCCGGCGCTGGGGCGACCCCTCCGACCGCCTTCCTATGCCTCGATCCGCCCCAGCTGGTGAGCCGCGGCTGCGAGACCCGCGAGCTGGCGCTGCCCCGCGACGGCCAGGGCCGCCTGGGCTTCGAGGTGGACGCCGAGGGCTTCGTCACGCACGTGGAGCGCTTCACGTTCGCGGAGACGGCGGGGCTGCGGCCCGGGGCGCGCCTGCTGCGCGTGTGCGGCCAGACGCTGCCCAACCTGGGCCCCGAGGCCGCGGCCGAGCGGCTGCGCTCCGCGCCCAAGGTCTGCATCACCGTCCTGCCCCCGGATGAGAGCGGCCGGCCCCGCAGGTCAGGGCGCCCGCATGGATGCGGGAAGGGGGGGCGCGGGCAGCTGCGTGGCCAGCAGCTGGGAGGGCCCTTCCCTCGTGAGAAACCCCAGGCTCCGTCTGCACAGCACTGTCCTCATGGGCAGGGTGAAGAGCGGAGGAAATAAGTGCCGAGTTCTGCTGAAGCCTTAGTGACAGATGCGTTTGAGTTTTATGAGTTTCACGTGTCAAGAAATGTTCTGGTTTCTTTCAACTTTTCTTAGCTCGCATGAGTTAAGAAACGCGCATACCTAAAACACAAAGGCAGACACTGGATTTGGTCCCCCAACAGTAGCTTTTGGATCTCTATACTAAGTGATTCACCTGTGTCATCTTTTTTAAATATATTTTTATTGATTTCAGAGAGGGAGGGAGAGATAGAAACATCAATGATGAGAGAGAATCATGGATCGGCTGCCTCCTGCACGCCCCACCCTGGGGATCCAGCCCGCAACCAGGGATGTGCCCTGACCGAAGTCAAACTGTGACCTCCTGGTTCATGGGTCGAGGCTCACCTACTGAGCACACCAGCTGGGCATGCCTGTGTTATCAGGACCGTTATCCCCATTTCACAGGTGGAGAAATGGACAGTGATTTGCCCAGGACGCACAGGGCAGCACTGCGATTTGAATCTAGGTCTGGAGCAACGGCCAGTAGCCACGCTAATGTTTTTCACTGTTAGGGAGTGTGGAGGGCTCTCCTGGAAGTGAGCCTCGACCGCTATGGGTGGGGCAGGATATGCAGGATGCTGGGGATGGGGTGTTCCCACCTGAAGCTGCCCCTTCCTCCCCCAGGAGCTTCTCGGAGCTGTACAGGCTGTCTCTGCAGGAGCCCAGCAGGCGGGGGGCCCCAGAGCCAGTGCAGGAAGAGACCCCTGAGGTGGCCCTGATGCCCACCACAAAGCAGCTGCTGCATGTGTGCCTGAGTGATGGCAGCGGTCCTCCGGGGCCTGGAGACCTCGCCGAGGAGAGGACTGAGTTCCTGCGCAGCCAGAACTCGCCATCGCCCTGCAGGTGCAGCCCAGGGAGACTGCGCAGGTGGCCTCTGCAAGCAAGGGCCGTGGTGCAGCTTCCAGTGCTGAGCTCTGCTTGCTCTCCCCAGCTCCCTGTCCGATGAGGCCCCAGTCCTGCCCAACACCACCCCAGACCTCCTCCTGCCAACCACGGCCAAGCCGTCACCTCCTGGTGCTGGCAGGGAGACACCCCCCACCCAGGTGAGCAGAAACAAGGCTCTGGAGCCCGACAAGCAGGGGTGGGCACAGTGGTGATGGTGGGTATCACTGCACCCGTACCCATTTCTGCCCTCAGGATGGGCCAGCCAGCCCCAGCGGCAGTGAGGACAGAGGTGGCCCGGCCCCAGAGATGAGGGCCTCCTTCCTGCCACGAACCTTGTCTCTTCGAAACTCCATCAGCAAAAGTGAGTCTAGAGCAAGGTGGGTCGGAGGCGGGCAGTGGGCAGGCTGGCCGGGGCTTCCCTGGCTGAGCCCTCCTCCTTGTGCCCAGTCATGTCAGAGGCGGGCATGGAGACTCTGGAAGACGAGTGGCAGTCCATCTCGGAAATCGCCTCCACCTGTAACACCATCCTGGAGTCGCTGTCCCGGGAGGGTGAGGCCACCGAGGGTGAGTGCTGTGGGGAGGAGCAGGATGGGGCTCTTACTTCCTTTACCAATCTGCTCTTCCTCTTTCCCCACAGGACAGCCCATCCCAGAGAGCGGAGATGCCAGAGGAACCCCAAAATCTGATGCTGAGTAAGGCTCCCCACCCCAATCTAGCCCCTTCACTGTGTCTGGGTGACCACCATCTGTGCCCATTCAGTGGACTTAAGCATATACATATGTCTGAGAAGACTGGGGGGCCCTCTCTGGTGGGCCTGGGGCCAGCTGCGGTACTGACCTCTGCCTCAGTCCGGCTGAGTCTTGACCCCCATGTCCTCAGGCCAGAACCCAGGAGCCTGTCAGAGAAGGTCTCTCACCTGGAGTCCCTGCTCAGGAAGCTGCAGGAGGACCTGCAGAAGGTGACAGGGTGGCTCGGGTTTGTGGGGGAGTCGCCAGCTGCTGCGGGAAAGGGGTCCAGCCTTCTGACTCCTGCTGCCTCGCCCCAACCCCCAGGAGAAGGCAGACAGAGCAGCCCTGGAGGAGGAGGTTCGCAACCTGCGTAACAACAACCGCCTGCTCCTGGCCTCCCAGCACCTGGGCTCACCCACCACGGACTTGGCCTGAGCCGCTGGGTCCAGCCGTAGCCTGGCTGTGGACCTGCTCAGAACGGCCCAGGTCCTTCAGGGCCCGGGGCCCCTCAGGAACTCTCCCTGCGCAGAGGCGCGTCTTGGCACTGCCCCCATTCCCCTGCCCCATCCTGTTTGTAAATATTCTGTGAGAAAAGGGGACTTCAGGGATTAAAGAAGCCACTGCAATTTGTGTCTGTTTGATGCTTATGACAGGGGAGGGGGTTTTGCCCTCAGAGACCCCAGCCACGCTCCCAGGACCTGTCAGAAAGGCGGGCCCAGGGCACCTGGGCCCAGGGCCGGGCTGGCACTCAGCGAGGGGCCTCTGATGCTCGGCCACCCTTGGGCTTCTCTTCCACAAACACTCATTTGGTCTGTGGGGAGCATGTGGCCACACCCCACACCGGTTCCGCTTGGTTGTCCAAAGTAGGCCCAGCCAGGTCCCTACCCTGGAACCAAACCTGAGGGGCTGAGATCAGGGGCAGAGGGTGCATCTGCAGGACAGGGAAGAGATGGAGTTTAGGAGTCAAGGACCCGGACCACCCCCTTTTCACCTTGCAAACCCTCCCCCCCCCCCCCCCCCCCCCCCCCCCCCCCCCCCTTCCCCCCCCCCCCCCCCCCCCCCCCCCCTGCAGTCCCTCCTTTCCTCTCTAGTCACCGAGCTCCCAAGCCTGGCACTTCCTGCTCCCCTTCCCGAAGGGTCACATTGTACAGGGCCCAGTTCCAGAGTGGCAGTGTCTGTGCCTCAGTTGCCTGGAAGGTGTTCCTATGTCCTGGAGGAAATCAGTCCTTGACCTACTTCTCTCCTCACCAGCCTATGACCCCCTCCCCAAGGCTAAGCCCTTTCCCATGAGCAGGTCCAAACTTGAATTGCATCTAAACCTGTTTTCTGGATCTGAGGCCCCAACAGGGCACTACTTGCCCAGTATCCCATGCCTGTCCCGCTCCTGAGGGCTGCCATTAGGCTCTGGCTGGATGGCTAGGCTGAGTCACAGCACCAGGGTGTCAGGCTTCATGGCGAAGGAAAGGTGAGGGCTGGGTTTTGAAGGTTGAGTTGAAGGCATTCGGGCAGCACCAGTCTGGGGACTGTTGGACTGGCATCAGGGCAAGAGGCTGGAGCTGACTCAGGGCTGTGAAGGGTGCATTAGGGATCCAGGACTAGCAGTTCCCAACCCTTCCAGCTTTTACCTGCGTGGGCTATACTGAGCAGCCCTCACCCGGCAGTGTGGAAGGCTCTGGTCGCTCTCTGGGTGTGTGTCTCAGAAAACAGATCTGGTCATGTGGTTGATAGATGTTCAAAACGGGACTAATGAGGCGAGATTTGGCTGCAGGGAAAGCAAAGCCAGGGAGGAGGCTGTAGCAGCAGCCCTGGAGGGAGGTAGTGGAAGCCTAAACTAGGCGTGATAGGAGTGGAGATGGGGAGAAGTAGGCAGACTTGCCAGGACCTGGACTTGAGAAGAAAATGCAGCATCCACAGTAGTAGCCCGTGGAGGAGGACAGGGGCATAGCTGAGATGGGGAGAGTAGGCTGGGGATGGCTCTGGTCATTGAAACTGGGCTCTTTGGAGAGGGACGCCGGTATGAGATGTCCAGTGGACTGGCACGCAGGAGAGGTCTGGGCTGCAGATAAGGATTTGGGGCTGGTGCGCCCTGAGCACGATGAGGTCACTCAGGAAGTGTGGGAAGGGCCATTAGAAGGTTTCCCGGGGTCACGGGAGGACACTGCCGGACGCTGGGAATGCCAAGAGCGGAGCGAAGCGAGGCGTGGCTGGAGTACCCCTCTGTGCCTCAGGTTGGCCACATTTCGGGCAGCTCCTGCCCGCCATCCACTTCCTCGGGTTAGGGTTAGCCTGCCCACCAGACAAGGCCACTCCTCGAGCTCCCGGGCGGCCCAGCACCGCGGCTCCATCCAGCCCCGCCTCCCCGAGGGCTGCCGGGCAGGTTCGCCCGGGTCTTGACCCGGCCACTACGGTCAGGCTCCGCCCCTCGCACGGAAGTGCGGCTGGTGCCGACCCCTGAGTAGCTCACCCTGTTGAAGCCCCGCCTCTGACCCCGCCCCCTGTCGCTGACCCCGCCCCCTGCCCGAGAGATTGCAGCGAGGTGCACGCTACAGACGTTTTCCGGTTTCACATATTCCACCGCCCCTGCACCCCGTCTACCGTGTTCCCACGGGCCTCGCTAGCTGTTGTAGCAAGTCCCACTGATAATCGCTTGCCCCTGCCTTCACCCTCCTGCAACAGTGCAGAAACCGGAACACAGGCGTCATCTACAGGGTAGGGGTTTTCCCCGAGCGCATCACCTGGTTTCCGGACACACAATACTACATGTGCGCATGCGCACTCAGAAGGCAGGTCCTCGCGGCCCGGCCTAGTGCGCCGGAAGCTGCTTTTCTGCGCATGCGTCAGGCCAAACCGGAAATGCCTCTGTCCCAGCCCTTTGGCCGTGGCTTGGCTTTGTTAGGGCCTTGCGGGGTTGCCGGGTTGAGGTTTTTAGGTCCTTGGTCCTAGCAGAACAGGATATAAAATTACTTCTTTACCTGGTACTTACTTCTCCCACAGATACACTCTCACTTGGCTGCCCAAAGAGGAGGTGCAAACCTCCTAGCGTTCCTGATCTTTCCCAGCCTGGCCCCACCGAACCTTTCCACACGGTTCCTACCCTGCTCCCCTACAAATGCTGGCCGGTCCCTCTTTGAAATCCACCTTCCTCTGTATCTACAAGCTGAAGCTCCACACAGCCAATGGGCCCTTTCACTACGCTGGGAACCCCACCCATCTTGGCTGTCTACTTTCATCCACTGGGCAGTGACTAGGAGTTTCCAAGGGCGTCCTCACACTGCATGCTCCCCAATGATTAAATATTCATCCAAATCTATCACCAAAGCCCGTCTGATGTGACCAGCAAGAAGTGTGATGAAAGAAGGCAAATCCTGATAGGTTTGGCAACAAATTTATTAGTTCAGAGTAAGAGCAAGAGTTCAGCTGCTTTGATTTGTCAGTAAAAACTGAGCCTGTTGACTGGAGAGCTACCAGCCTGCCCTCCCCCCGACTCTCCAAACAACTCGCCCTTCTATTAAGGCACTTAAAAAAGGGGAACAGAGATGTCTCAGACCTAACCTCCCTGGATATGGAGAGAGGGCCAGAGCTGTCCCACCAGTCTCCTCAGCCACAGCTGAGCAAAGCAAGAGCTGGCAGAAACCTTGGCAGGGCAGGAAGTCCAGCCTCTCAAATGCTGGTGTTAGGCACAAGGGAAATGCCAGCACCACCAAAGAGCTGGTAACAGGGGCATCATTTTGGCTCAAGTGTAAATGAACCCATGATTTGAGGAAGACACTTGATAATAAGGCTTTGTGGCCTCCAAGGCCATAGCTCTAGCCTGTCCCTCCCTCTAGGAGAGTACTAGAAGCTGGAGGGTGGGGTGGGAGCCTCCAGAATTCCCTACTGAGAGGAGCTGAACATCAGGACAAGGGAAGGGTCTGAGTCCTCCCAACTCCATATCCAGAGAAGTTAATGCTTCTGCTTAAGCACCTCCAAAACGAGAGATAGGTATTGCCGCTGAAAGAATAAAATGCACCCCCCCACCACCACCACAAAGACATCACCCAAAGAAGTTGGGGGCAGATGGAGCACCCCTCCCCCCAGAATCCATAAGTGCTTGCTTTGGGAGGGCTTCAATCTCCTGCAACCCAGTGCTCTGGGCAAGGCAGGTGTCACCCACTTAGGAGCCGATTTGACTCAGTAGGGCTGAGAAGTCCATGTCTGCGATGGAGGAAAAGTCTTCATCCCCTGAGAGGAGGCCGTTGGCGAGGCCTGAGGCCCCCAGAGGAGCAGGAGCTGGGTCAGGGGGATTCTGGGACCCTGTCACCAGGCGTGTAATAGCCTCAGGGTACTCCATCAGCATGGGCTCCGCTGCGTGGGGAGCCAGAGAGACACCCTGGTTCAGCATCTGCTGAAACTCAGAGTTGTCGACGGAGGCCAGGTCCGTGAACACCGCTGGGTCAGTATTATTGCCCAGCAGGGCCCCCAGGTCTTCATCAGCATCAAACTGCAGATGTAGCAGGGCCTCTGACAGTGTCCCTTCCCCTGCCTGGGTGGGCTTGGGGGCAGGCGGGGCCACAGCCTGAGCAAGGCTGGAGGCCAGGACTTGGACAGGGGCTGGGGCCTGAACCAGAGCTGGTGCCATGGCTGAGGCAGGGGCTGGTGCCAAGGCTGAGGGCTGGTTTGGGATCTGCCCAGAAGAAAAGACCATGGGGGAAAATTCCTCAAAGTTGATGGTGCTGAGGGATGGCGTAAAGGGATAGGGCTGAGGAGCTGGAAGAGAGACAGAGAGACAAGGGTCAAAGGAAGCCTGAGACCCACTCCGTCCTCTATATCCCAGCCCATCAGTATGCACAGGACCAACCCCTCCCTGTGGAGTCACTGCCAGTACCCTTTACGCAATCTGACCAGGCTGGGGTCCACTTCCAGCCCCACCTCCTTGGAGCCCTATCCACTCCAGCCCAGAAAGCTCCTCCAGCCTTTCATAGGAAGGGATGATTTCAGAGGTCAGCTGGTACAATGTCATCTTAGGGCTGAGAGGCCAAGTCCCAGGAGGGCACAGGCCCAAGGAGTATCCAGTCAGTGGCCTGCAGCAGGGCACTACACCACTCTTTTCTGAGCCACACACCGGCACACAGATTTTGCTACTTCAGACGTGTGTTTTTTGTTTCCCTAATTCAACTGAGAGCTGAAGGCAGACTGTGTGCTTTTTAACTCTGCATCCCAGGTATCCAATATGGAGTTCCTAAGTGGCACAGGGGTTCTAAGACCTCACTGTGCATTAGTGTCCCCAGGAAGTAGCTGGTTCCTGGCCACACTTCCAAAGCTTGATTCAGATGTGTAACAGGCCCAGGAATCTGCATCGTGCTCTGGCAGAGATAACTAGGCTGCACGCCCTGAGAACCATGAACCCAACACACAGCAGTCGTCAGACACCTGCGGATCTGGCTGACCACTCTGTTCTCTCCCAGCGGGTGTGGGAGCCACAGGCTGAAAAGACTTGAGCCTGTAATTCCAGTGGGACAACAGGAAGCTGTTACCTGGCTTAGGGACGGAAGTTGAGCTGCGGGAAGGCACAGCAATGCGCCGGGGCGGAGGCCGGGGGTCAGTGGGTCCTGTGGAGCAAGTCTGGGTCAGTTCTTGGCCCCCGGGGTCTCCACTCCCCCGGCCATGCCTTCTCCCTTACGCTCCCCATTCCCCACCTCACCATTGAAAGGACTCTTCTTCATGATGCTCTTGAAGGTCTCATATGTCCTTTTGCGCTTCTCCTCAATCCGGTGACGATCATCTGGGAAAGTCACGGGGAGAAATGAGTCTTGTTCTTCTCAGCTAGACCCCCAAGCTCTCAAAGGGCCCACAGGAGGAAGGTGACGAGCCCAGCTTCCCTGAAATCCTTTCCCCAAACCTTCCTAGTCAGTGAGAAGAGCTGCATGCCACTCAATGATTCTAAGAGTCCCACAGCTTTCTGAGACCTCCGCCGTCTGAATCTGTCTCCTCTGAAGGGCACGAGTGCCTCCAAAGTAAAGGGACCCTAATCTCAGCTGATCCTCTTACTTGCACTGCTCACTTTCTAACTCATCTCCAGCCTCGATCCAGACCTGGCGGAGATCTCACTGTACTCTGGGACAGCTGAGGGATGGCAGGCTTACCCACGGCTTCCACAGAGGCTCTGTTCTTCTCCGATGGCTGGACAGTTCAGTCTAGAGCTTTCAGAACTGTCTTCCTGACTACAGCAGCAACTGGGTAACTCCGAAGTACTCCACACCATCAGTCCAGGGCCAGCCTCATCATCTCTCCTCAGAAACCTGGCCCTTTTCCCTCCCATGTTCCCTCCCCACCTGTCTGCCCTGTCACCAAATCCAGAAATCTTGGCATCACCCTCAACATCTTCCTCTCACTCACACCATTCCCTAACTTGACATATATTTACCAACCACCTACTATGTGCCAGGCTCCATCCTAGCCCCTGCGGATATAGCCCTGAGTAACCACACAAGGTTCCTGCTTCCAAGGGTTGACATCCTAGTGACAGAAGGGCAGGGAGACAACCATACACAAGTGATAAAAGTGTTAAGGAAGACACCAGTGACGCCAACAGCACCAAAGGTGAGGTCAGGGAGTCTAGCTTAGAGATGGCAGGAAAGACTGCTGCAAGGCCATCACATGAAGATCTGGGGCCAAGCACTTCAGAGGCAACAGCGAGAACACAGATCCTGAGGCGAGGTGAGCTTGGTGTGTGCGAACCTCAGAAAGGGCTGTGGGGCTGCTGGGTAAGAGGACAGCAGCGTGTGAGGGCGTCTCTGCCATTCCCTCACCCAGGGTCTTCTCTTCCTGGACTACTGTGACATCTTCCAGCGTGGCCTCCCATCCTCCAGTCTCTCCCTCTCAGATCCTCTACTCACTGTTGCCAGGGTGAGCTTCCAGATCTGCTCATGTCACTTCTCTGCTTATAAACCTTCGGTGGCTGCCCACTGCCTTCAGGACGAAACCCTGGACGAATGTCTTAAGCCTAACATTCAAGGCTCTCCTGCCTGGGCCTGCTCACTGCCCAGTGTCACCTCCCACCACAAAGCTGCCCCCGACACGCCGTGCGCGCTCCAGCACCCTGCCCTTCCAGGCACTGGCCCACCTGCCTCGGGAGTGTGCTTCTATCTTTCTCCAGTTTCAATGCCACCGCCTCCATGCTGCTGCCTCCAGCACATACCTCCCTCCGTTCACAAGTCACTCTGTTTTGCATGTCTTCCTCACGTGACTGAACCTCAGGGACCACGTCTTAGTCATCTTTGTGTTCACAATACCTGGCACAGGCCCTGGCATCAAGTGGGCACTCAATAATTATTTGTGGAATGAATTGATGGCTGGTTTGGGGGTTGCTTTCCAAGCTCCTAGGGCAGAAAACAGGCTAGATGAGGGGCACTGGACAGAGGATCCTTCTGGCTGCTCCTACTGTGGTGAGCTGCACAAGGGCCTTGACGAAAGCATGGCTGTGTGACAGTGACAAGACACAGCGCGGCAAAAGGACCCTGGAGCCAGAAGCCTGGGTTCCACTGCTGACTCCGGTTCCCTATCTGTGTGACCTCAGGCCAATGAGATGCTATCTCCTGCCTCAAAAAGTTCACGAGAGAATAAAATCAGGTAACGCGCTGATATGCTTGGCATAGAGGCAAGAGTGTAGTAAGAGCTCAGGAGTCTTGAACACTGTTGTTATTAAGCAAGGCAAGAGAGAATGTGATTACTGTGTAAGTCCCACCCAGCTCTAGCTTTAGGCTCTCAACTGCAGCCCCACACATCCAGCCCTGGCCTCACTCTCCTCGGCTGTGTCACCCTCCCCAGCTGTGTACCTGTGTCTGGCAAGTACTGGAATTCCATGGGCTCGCTGAGCTCCCGATCTGAAGGCCGCCTCAGCTGCATGGAGACACGCACGGGGGCCTGCAGGGTAGGGTCTGCATAGGGAGGTGTCCGGAACACAATGGCCACTTGTCGGTGTACATCAGCTTGTGAAAAGGAGCCTCGGGCCTCCCAGCCTGGTCCCGTGAAATACACTTCGATGTCCTCTGCGGGAGATGGAGCGGCAGTGTGGGCTGGGTGCGCAACTCACCCACAGCCCCCTGCCCGCCCCATCGCCAATACTTGTTCCCTGAGACGCTCCTAGGCCCCCCCCAGGTGGCGGGGGGAGCGTTTAAAGCCAGTCCCCTGACTTTCCATGTCTGCTCAGCCTTGCTCTCATTCCCGTTCCAGTCCTGCCCTGCCCTGCTTCCTGGAATGTACCTTTCTGCACCTTGTCACACAGCAGGAAGATCTCGTCCCCCCCGAGGCAGCTCCCAGAGTTTCGGTTCACTCGGCAGATCTTGAGCTCTGCTGTGTTGGGGGCACCTGGGGGGTGGGAACAAGGAAGGAAGCCCTGAACCACCGGAAGTCTTCAGGATGGGCCCCCAGGAGATGCCAACACCCTGGTCCATCCCCAAGGCAGGTTATCCGGAGCTTGCTGACCACACCTTTGCAGCCAAGGTCCAACCATTCCCATTGGCTCCTCACCCCAACCAGTTCGGCAACTATTTACTGGCCCCTCCTATGTGCAGCACAGCACTCTCCTAGGCATGAACGCAACGACTCAAACCTACGTACTGCTGCGCTCATGAAGCTCACAGTCCCGTGGGAACCAGTCTGGCCACGCCCCCTTTCTCCACCTGACTTCAAGGCCCAGGTTATCACATCCACTTTGGCAATGAACCCTTCCCTCCTGAAGTTTCCTGTCCTTAGGGCCTAGAGCTCTTTTATTTATTTATTTATAGAATACTTCTATTGATTTTATAGAGTGGAAGGGAGAGGGAGAGAGAGAAACATCAATGTGAGAACATAACATGAATAGGCTGCCTCCTGCACGCCCCAACCAGGGATCGAGCCAGCAACCCAGGCATGTGCCCTGACCAGCAATCACACTGGTAACCTTTTGGTGCACGGGACAATGCCCAACCACTGAGGGACACTGGCCAGGGGAAGAGCTCTTTATTTTCATTCTTCCTTTTGGTTATTTAATTAAAGACTGCAGTTAATCAATGTCAGCCCAACTGATCTGGGAACTTCCTGTCGGCTTTCATCATTGAATTATTACTTTCTAACACTGTCTTGCTTCTGGGAGTCATTTCCTGGTCATGACTACAGTTCTGGGCACACTATCCTTTCATCTAACTCCCTGCCGGCCTGCGCGCTACCCCACAGGGCAGCTGAGACTTCTCTGCCTTGTATCCCAGGCCAGCAGAACTGGACACAGATGATGAAAAGGCCAGATGACCAAACGAAGCCAAAGTGCCCCTAGCAGCCCATAACCACCAACTCCTCCTCCTCACAGGCCCACTCCTCTCCCTTCCTGCACTCCCTGGCCACTCACGGTTGTCAAAGAT
>PVJC01003072.1:58409-73502 GCA_004026665.1 Murina feae
GGGGGGGGGGGGGGGGGGGGGGGGGGGGTTCCAGACAAGCCCAGGCCTTCGCCCCTCAGCCCTCACCTTGGAAGGGGTTGTTGTTGGTCTGGATGCGCTGGTTGATGGCCTGCTCCAGGTCCCGCTTCTTCACACATTGGATCCCCAGGTTCTGGAAGCTGAGTTGCCCCAGGCATCAGTGACACTCGGCCTCCTGCCTCACCCAGTCTGTCCCTCCCCGCTACCCCCTCCCCAAACCACTCCAGGCCCCACCCTCTGGAATGGCTTCCTCCCTGGGCTGACAAGAGCTCTGCCTGGGATCCGGCCCCAGCCACAGCCCTGCCAGCTGCCTCCCCTCAGTCCCAGCAGCTTCTGTTCTGTTCTGCAAACATGCGAGACGCATTCCCACCTCAAGGCCTCCGCACTTGCTCATTCTGTGTGGAAGGTGCTCTCGGTGCCTCCCTGCTCCCGCTCACGCTCATCTTACCTGGAAGAGGCCTTCTCGAGCCTCCAGTTCAAAGCAATGAGACCAGCTCCCTCGCCTGCCCACCCCAGGCTATTCTCCCGCTTATTCCTGTTCCATCTTCACTCTCGGACAGTATTCGCTTACTATGTACATTTTTATTTACAGCCTGCCTTTGTCAGCTGGCATGTGAGCTCCAGGGGGCTGCTGGTTCTGTGGTTCTCTTTCTCCTGAGAAAGATGTTCCAGCCACAGGGGGTGGGGTCAGAGGTAATTAGGGACCCGGCCCCATCTGACATGGCTTCCCACTGCCCTGCAATGAAGTAGATCTGCTTGAGAGAGCAGACACCTGCCTGCAGAGCGGGGGACGGAGCAGCAGTAAGGAATTCTGACCCGGGTTCAGAAAGAAGTGACTCTGTAACCTCGGTACGGCCCTCCCCTTGTCCTCCCACCGCACCCTGCAGCCCTGCGGGCCTGGGGGAGCTCACCTGTGGATGCAGCGGTCCGGGCAGAGCTCAGCCTCGTAGAAGCCATCCCGGCAGTCTTTCCCTACCAGCTCGTGGGGGTGAGGCCGGTGCGGGGGGTCCTTGGTGACCAGAGAGATGCGAACCGTCCCCGGCCCCGTGTAGCCATTGATCTGTCCAAAGCACAGAGCGCGCGCTGGAGGCTAGGAATTCCAGACCCAACTCCCAGAGGCGGAGAGCACGGCCTGGAGGCAAACCTTCCCAGGCCCGCAGGCCCTGCTGACCTTAATCGTGGGGTGGGTCTTGGTGGTATCTGTGCTCCTCTCGCCGGGGATACTGCCGGCCGAGCGGCCCTCGCACTTGTAGCGGAAGCGCATGCCCCGCTGCTTGGGCTGCTCGATGATCTCCACGTAGGGGCCCGGGGCCTGGGCGGGCTCTGCGGACACACAGCCCATCAGGCGGCGCCCGCCGCCCCCACCCTGGGCGGCTCTGGGGGAGGAAGGAAGGTCCACTTACCGGAGGGGAAGATGAGGGGGAACAGGTCTGAAAGGGGAAGGAGAAAAGGGTCAGTACAAGCCCCTTCCCAGCGCCCCCAGGGAGGGCCCCCGGGGAAACTGAGTCAGGGCGGAACTCAGGGCTGGGAAAGGAGCCAGGACACCTGTTTCCCAGGGAACACTGGGGACGGCGTGCTCCCTCTACGTGGGGAAACTGAGTCAGGCCCTTTCTACTTTCCTAAGGAAAACGACGGGGCGGCACCTCCCCCCGGGATCCTAAGAGGAAACTGAGTCAGGTACATCCTCCCCTAACAGGGACACGAACTCACAACCGCCCCCAGGAGTCTGGGGGGAAACCGAGTCAAAGGTCCCCTCCGCCCCCTGCTGAGTCCAGGTCCCGTCCCCCCACGAGGGAGGAGCCGCCCCCCCGCGGCGCCTGCCCCGCCCCACGGCCCCCTCGACGGCCGCTCCCCCACGGCCCCTCCGCGCAGGAAGAGGCGGAAGGCGGCGCGGAGGTTCCCGCCGCGGTCCCCGCGCCTCCGCACGGCCATCCCCGGGGACAGGGCGCGCCTCACCGTCCATGGCCGGGGTCGCGGGATCCCGGGGGCGGGGCCGGGGTCGCAGCTGGGCCCGCGGCGCGCGCTACTGCAGAGCCATTCGCCAGAGGCGGAAATGCGCCGCGCGCGCCCGCCGCCGCGTCACTGCCGGGAAGTGGCCGCGCCTGCGCGCTGGTCCCGCCGCCGCCGCCGCCGCCCCGCGCGGGAGGCCACCGGCGCGCCCGGCACCGAGAGCTGCGCGACGCCGGGGCCCGGCCGAGTGCGCGCCGCGCCGCGCCGGGGGCTTCTGTCCGCAGCCGCTGGCGGGCGCCCGCGTCGGGCTGGCTCCTGGGTCTGGGCCCCGCCCGGCGGGCGGGCCGCGGCTACGCTTGTTTTCAGGGGATTTCGGGGCCCCCCCTGCCGCTCGGGGGAGCGGGTGATGTCACCCCGGGCCGGGCCTGGAGCGCAGCCAGGGTCGCGGGGCCGCGGCCGCCCGCCTGCGGGGAAAGGCCGGCCGAGCGCGCCACCCGCACGTTCCCGAGCCCTGGGAGGTGTCCGTCTGTCCGTGTGTCGCCGCAGAAGCGGTCCCCTGCCCTCCCGCCCACCTCGCCGCCGCGGGGCGGGGCCCTCCAGCAGGCCGAGCTGGGATGGGGTGCGGGGCTGGGACACGCCAGGGGCCGAGGCCTGGCCGGTCAAGCCCGGGTTTGGGGTCCGTCACACGATCAGCCCCGAGGCCCTGGGTGAGCACCCAGGAAGGGCCGGGACCCCCAGTGGCCCCGCCGCCCCCCGGGGCCTCCCGCTGCGGACAAGGTGGCCCCGACGCGGGTCCTCCACCGCCGCCCGCGCCGCCTTAGGGCTGGATCGGGGTGGAGGCTGCTGCCCCGGATGGAAAAAGCCTTTATTTTCTATGAATTCGTTCTAAGTTAGGGAATCATGTGGGAACTGGAAAAGACTGGAAATTCTGAGTTGCTTTCTCAGGCCCTGAAAAAACAGGAAGAGAAAAGTGAAAACGGTCACCACCGTCCCGCCCGGCAGTTTCTCACGCGGCCGCCGCAGCAGTCAAGTCCCGTTTTCTTTCCTGCGGAGGCCGATTAAGATGAACAGGTTCCTGATAACCTTTGGTTAATGACACGCAATCATCATTGATCCCTGCATGATCCTCTTTGTAAAAACTCATATATATTTATCACTTAAATCCATAAATTGAATTCCATTGTCCCCCCTGCAAAACTCAAGGGGCTGGAGAGAATTCCACGAGGACTTCCTGCCCATCCTCTCCCTGTGCCCCGTCCAGGGCACCACCCCCAGAATTCTACTTTTGCTGTTCTGTGCTTACAGATAAGATGCCTACACAGTAGGTTGGTTTTGTTTCGTTTTGAACTTTTATGAAGAGAGTCTCATATTTTTGGTCTTTGTTACTTGTTTTTTTACTCAACATATTACTAAGTTTCATGTGTTTCATAGTTCATACGCTTTGTATGGCTGCTCACTGTGCTGCTGTGTAAATAAGCTGCTGATTATCTGTTCATACTGAGGATGGCCATTTCAGTGTCTCGTTTTTTGCTGCTATAAGCAATGTGGTTAAGAGATATGCTGTGAGCCCTGCTGGTGTGGCTCAGTGGATAGAGTGTGGGCCTGGGACCAGAGTCCCAGGTTAGATTCCAGTCAAGGGCATGGACCTCAGCCGCAGGCTCCTCCTGGGTCCCCGCCCTGCTAGGGGTGCTTGCAGGAGGCAACCAATTGTGTTTCTCTCACATCAATATTTCTTTCCCCCTCTTTCTTCCATTCTCTAAAAATCAATGGGAAAATATCCTCAGGTGAGGATTAATTTTTATATTTTTTTATTTTTTTTTAATATATTTTATTGACTTTTCACAGAGAGGAAGGGAGAGGGATAGAGAGTCAGAAACATCGATGAGAGAGAAACATCGATCAGCTGCCTCCTGCACACTCCCCACTGGGGATGCGCCTGCAACCAAGGTACATGCCCTTGACCGGAATCGAACCCGGGACCCTTGAGTCCGCAGGCCGACACTCCATCCACTGAGCCAAACCGGTCAGGGCGAGGATTAATTTTTAAAGAGAGAGAGAGATCCTGTGGCTTTGGCCAAGTGTGCTCAGTGGTTAGAGTCGGAACAGCACACCAAAGTGCCGTGGGTTCCATTTCCATCAAGAGCACACACCTGAGTTGCAGGTTCCATTCCTGATTCCCATCCCTGGCCCCTGACAGGCACTGTGGGAGGCAACCAATTGATATGTCTCTCTCCCATCAACGTTTCTTCTCTCTCTCCTCTATCCCTTCCCCTCTTCCTCCCCCTTTCCACTCTCTGTGAAACGCAATGGGAAAAATATCCTCAGATGAGGATTAAAAAACTAAGTTTGACTTTATCAAAATTTAAAACTTTTTTTGCATCAAGGAAGCTTTAAACAGTAAAAAAGCAACCCACGGAATGGTAGAAAATGTTTACAATCACATATCTGATAAGGATCAATATTCAAAATATATAAATAATTCCTAAAACTTAACGACAAAAACCAAATAACCCAACTCAAACGATGGGGAATGGACTTGAGGAGACGTTTCTCCGAAGAAGATATAAAAGGGCTGATAGATAAGCACATGGAAAAGTGTTCAACTTCTGGGGCAGGGTGACCGGTAGTTGAGCCTTGATCCAGGAGTCTTGGTTCAATTCCCGGTCAAGTAATAGGGTTGCAGGCTCCATCCGCAGTTGGGTGTGCAGGAGGCAGCTGATCAATACTTCTCAATTGTTTCCATCTCTCCCTCTCCCTTCCTTTCTGAAATCAATAAAAATTAAATCAATATATATTTTAAAAATGAATGAGCTGGCCGGCATGGCTCGGTGGTTGAGCATCGATCTAAGAACCAGGAGGTCAGGGTGCAATTCCTGGTCAGGGCACATGCCTGGATTGTGGGCTTGATCCCCAGTGAGGGGCATGCAGGAGGCAGCCAATCAATGATTCTCTCTCATCATTGATGTTTCTATCTCTCCCTCTCCCTTCCTTTCTGAAATCGGTAAAAATACGTATTTTTTAAAAAGGAATGAAATTCGGATACATGCTACCACAAGGACTAACCTTGAAAACATTCTCTAAGTGCAGTGAGCCAGGTGCAGATGGGCGGACACTGCACATTCTACTTACATGAGGTACACAGTCAAGTTCATAGAGGCAGAAAGTAGAATGGCTACCAATAGCCAGGATAGCAAGAATGGGGAGTTAGTGTGTAATGGACACCGAGTTTATGTTGGGGGATAATGAAAAGATTCTGGAGCCAGTGATGACAGTTGCTCAACAATGTGAATGTACTTCATACCACTGAACTGTACACTTACAATGGTTAAAATGGTAAATTTTATGTGCTCTTTACCCAAGAATATAAATTCTCAATGATACTGATCAGTTATTCATCTGCTCTACCTCACACTATATACAAAACAGTCTCCGAATAACAATACCAGCTCTACCACCAATAATGTGATTACTGAAACAGAACACATTTTTGCAGTTCTTGTTCTTAGGTTATATAAAATTTGGGGTACATATCCATTATCAAGTTAAGGAAGCTCCTTTCTATTTTTCGCTTACTAAGAATGGTTATGATAAATCGGTGTTGATTTTTATCAAATGCTTTTCCTGCATCTGTAGAGAAGGTCATAAGATTTTTCTCCTTTATCTGTTAATGCAGAGTATGACCTAGATTTCCTAATAGTAAACCTTCCTATATTCTTGGGATAAACTTCACTTGCTCATGGTATTATCATATTGTTGAATTTGATTCACTGATAGTTAGGAGAGGATTCTGCAGCTCTCTTTGTAAATGAAATGGCTGTAGTTTCCCTTTATTTTTCCTGGCCTTGTCTAATTTTGTTTTCAAAGTTGTATCAGCCTCATAGAATGATTTGAAGAAAAATACCCCCCCCCTCTTTTATTATCTGGAAAAGTCCACGTAAGTTTGGAATAATTTGTTCCTTAAAAGATATTTTTGGTCCTAACCAGTTTGGCTCAGTGAATAGAGTGTTGGCCTGTGGACTGAAGGGTCCCAGGTTCAATTCCGGTCAAGGGCATGTACCTTGGTTGCAGGCACATCCCCAGTAGGGGACTGTGCAGGAGGCAGCTGATCGATGTTTCTCTCTCATCAGTGTTTCTAACTCTCTATCCCTCTCTGTAAAAAATCAATAAAATGTATTTTTTTAAAAAGTTATTTTTGTTGTTATAAATCCTCACCTGAAGATAGGATATCTTTCCATTGATTTTTAGAGTGAGAGAGTGGAAGGGAGGGGGAGAGAAACATCGATGTGAGAGACACATTGATTGGTTGCCTCCCACACGCACCCGACCACCCGGACGAGGGATTGAGCTTACAACTGAAGTACTTGCCCTTGACTGGAATCCAACCCAGGACCCTTCAGTCCAAGGAGGACCGACGCTCCCACTGAAGCTAACTGAACCAGTTAGAGCTGACCCTTACAGGGTTTGTAAAACTCACCAGTAAAATTGCCTGTAGCTGTTGTTTCCCTCTGGAGAAAGATTTTAACTTTTTCATTATGAACATTTTCAAACACGTAATGTTTCATTATGATATTTGGGGGAGGCGGGGCGAGAGTGGAAGAGGGAAAGACAGAAACCTCAATGTGAGAGACACACATCAACTGCTTGCCTCCTGCAGGAGCCCCGACCAGGGCCCGTGCCGGGGAGGAAACCGCAACCAAGGTACATGCCCTTGACCAGACTCAAACCCGGGACCCTTTGGTCCACAGGCTGATTCTCTATCCATTGAGCCACACCGGCGAGGGCCAGACACACTCAGTATTAAAGAGAACGGTATAATTAGCTTCACGTACCCATCCTTCGGCCTATATAAATGACCAGCTGTGCTGCCTGTTCCATGTCTCTCCTGCACTTTACACGTGACTGTCCTTGTTCACGGGGCCCTGGGAAGCAGCTCTCTGGCCCGTCTCCAGCGCGGTAATAGCAGCTGATGTTTGAGCACTGGCGGCGGGCCAGATGCTGAGCTAAATGCTGTACATGCGTGACCATCTGAATCTAAAGCTTCTAACCAGCTTTTGAGGTAGGTGTTGTACCATTAGCATCTCCACATGGTAACAGGTTCAGAGACATTGAGTAACATGCCCAAGGTCACACAGCTGAATGGAGGAGTCAGGATTTGAACCCGGTTATGTCTGACTTGAGAGTGGACAATGTGACCATGAGCCAAGTCCTAGATTCAGTGGCAGAAAAGGGCCCTCAGGGGCTCTTCAGGTGTGCCTTGAAGCAAGTCAGCTTCCTCGGTGTCCCTCCAGATCCATCTCTGCCCCAGCCTGGTCAGCTTAGGCAACAGGATGCTCACAGCAGCTCTGGTTTTTCAAGGTCCTTTCGGGTGGAGGGTCGACATATGTCTCCCTTCCCTTCCCTGTATGGTCAGCCTTCTGCCCTCTGGGGCTTTAGAGAAGACATAGGGCTGCTCCCCACGCTAGGGATCCCTCAGCTCCTGAATCCCTCATTCACCAGATATGGCCGTGTGCCTACGATGTGCCTGGGACAGAGCCATGAGCAAGACAAAGTCGTAGCCCTGGTGGGGTTGATGTTTATTTTATTTTTAAAATAGATTTTAATTAATTTCAGAGAGGAAGGGAGAGGGAGAGAGATAGAAACATCAATGATGAGAGAGAATCATTGATCAGATGCTTCCTGCACGCCCCCTATTGGGGACTGAGCCCCAGGGCATGTGCCCTTGACCAGAAATGAACCTGGGACCCTTCAATCCGCAGGCTGATGCTCTATCCACTAAGCCAATCCGGCTGGGGCTGGAGTTGATGTTTTAAAAGGAGACAGACATAAGCTCCATGTCCATAGTCACACACACACACGCATGCACACACACCCTGTCCCCTTCCAGCCTCTCTGGATCATTCCAGATTTCCAGATTCACACCCTTTGGAAATGTGGTCTCAGATGAAGTACTCACACACAGAACAGGCCATGGCGCTGCCTGTGATGACCCCTGGCTTGTTCCTGGGGCTTGGAGTGGTCACAGGTCCTGGGGAATCCTAGAGCTTCACTCTGTCCAAATCCTGGCCAAAAAGAAAAGAAAATCCCGTTTCCCAGCTGCCATCTACCAAACAAGCAGGCAGTAAGACACGTCCATTCCATTGGCCTCTTACCCTCTCCCAAAGGCCAGACAACCCCATTCCCACTCCCCACTCCCACCAAGTCCTGCATGTGCTTCCGCACTCCCCCAGCCAGGGCCCATGGGCACTTCTGACTCGAGTCACACTCGGCCCTTCTCCAGCCCAAAGCTTGCTGGCGCACTCTCACTGTGCCCCCAGACACACTATCTCAGTTCCTCCTCTATCTTCAGTCCAGGCACGAGCCAAGACCAGGAGCCAGTGCTGTTTCCGTAGACTCCCTCCCTTCCGCTGCACCTCCTCGACCTGACATCTTTGGAACAGGAGAACATTTTGAGATAGTATCACAGATCACACACACACACACACACACACACACACTTCCTTGTACCCTGAGACACTCCCTCTTTAGTCACTGACTTAGGACACAGTGGAACAAAAGAAGTCACTGGTTTCGGTGTCATAAACAATAGATTTGGAAGAATGAATGCTCGGATACTGAACTGATCAACTTACCACCCTCCACCCAAGGGGAATAATGAAAAGATGAAGAGAGGAGAAGAGAGGAGCAGCAGACATTTCAGAAAGGAGTGGACAGGTCAGGGTGTTCCCAGGAAGAGCTGTGTCTCTGTGCCTACTGGCCTCCACCCCAGCTGAAGTGTAGAAATGAAGAGGGAACCCAGAGAGGTAGGCTTGCTGACTGTCCCGATGCCTGTGCCATGTTTCTGGACTGGAATCAGGTCAAGGGTTTATCCAAATGCTCAAGTGGGAGCCTGGGGGTCGGTGAGAGGAGCTTCGCAGAGTCCCTGGGCTTTGGGAGGAATCAGGGCACAGAAGAAGGGCTCCCCTAGCCACCGAGAGTTGAGTGATTGAGCATTAAGAGCTGGTAGAAGAAAAAACACACACTAATTTGAAAAGATATATGCATTCCTGTGTTCACTGGAGGATTACTTATAATAGCCAACACACGCTCTGTCCACTGAGCCACGCCAGCTAGGGCTTGAAGTGGCGTTTTAAAAAAAGAGCTGGTAGACCTGGAGTGGCTCTGCCTTCAGGTCGGGGAGGCACAAGATTTGATTAAAGGGACCAAGCGGACTTTCCCTGGGTGGTAGGAGGGACCAAGTGCCCCTCCCCCAAGAGTAATGTTTAGCCTTTGTGGAGTGCTTACAACAGGACCTTCATGTGAATGAATCTCACTTAAATCTCAAAACAACCTTGTGAGACACTATTCTTCCCATTTTACAGATGAGTGAATTGAGAAGTGAAGACACTCAAGGAATCAGCATGTAAGTAAGTGGTAGGGCGGGTATTTTCACTTGTTTTTAAAAATCCATGTTACTAAGGTGCATTTGCATACAATAGATGTACAGTTCAATGAGTTTAACAATGTTTACATCCATGTGTCTATGACCACAATCGAGACATTGAACAATTCCTCCACCCCAAATGCTCCCTGTGCCTCTGCCCAGCCAACCCACACCTGTCCCATGCCCCAAGCAGTCAGTGATCTGTTTTCAGATACCTTACCTAGAATTTCATAAAAATGGAATCATACAGTGTGTAGTCTTTTGTGTCTGGTTTCATATGTCACCTATTGTGAAGTTTACAGTTTTTGCTGTTTTGTTGTGTTACTGAGTTTTTAGAGTCCTTCATACTTCTGGATACTGGTCTTGAATTTGCAACACGTGTATTGCAAATAGTTTCTTCCAGTTTGTGGTTCACCTTTTCATTTAGCTAATGATGTCTTTCTAAGAATAGATTTGTATTTATTTCACACTAAAAATATATATTTTTTATTGATTTCAAAGAGGAAGGAAGGAGGATAAAAACATCAGTGATGAAAGAGGATCATTGATTGGCTGTCTCCTGCACACCCAAACCTCTGAGCATATGCAGCACAAGCCCTTGACTGGAATTGAACCTGGGACTCTTAAGTCCTCAGGCCAGTGCTCTATCTACTGAGCCAAACTGGCTAGGGCTATTTCACACTTTTTTTCTTTTATGGCTCACTAGAGGCCTGGTGCACAAAAATTTATTATCTGGAAAAGTCCACGTAAGTTTGGAATAATTTGTTCCTTAAAAGATATTTTTGGTCCTAACCAGTTTGGCCCGGCCTGTGCCCTGTCACAATCTGGAACCCCTCAGGAGATGTCCACCTGCTGGCTTAGGCCTGCTCCCCGGGGGGGATCAGGCCTAAGCTGGCAGTCAAACATCCCTCTGGCAGCTCAGGGGCCATCGGGGGCTGTCCACTTGCCAGCGGGAGCAGGCCTAAGCTGCAGTCGGATATCCTTAGTGCTGCTGAGGAGGCAAGAGAGGCTCCCACCACCACTGCTGTACTGGCAGCCCTCAGCCTGGCTTGTGGCTGAGCAGAGCTCCCCTTGTGGGAGTGCACTGACCACCAGGGGCAGCTCCTGCATCTGTCCCCTGGTAGTCGGTGTGTGTCATAGTGACCAGTCATTCCCAGTGGTTCTGCTGTTAGGGTCAATTTTCATATTATGCTTTTATTATATAGGAGGATAGAGGCCTGGTGCATGGGTGGGGCCAGCTGGTTTGCCCTGATGGGTGTCCCAGATCAGGGAGGGGGTCACATCCCCTTCAGGGAGGGGGGTCCTGCTGGGGTGCCTGGCCAGCCTGGGTGAGTGGCTGATGGCTGTTTGCAGGCTGGCCACAGCCTCTTCAAGGTGGGTGTCCCCTCTGGGGTGCCTGGCCAGCCTGGGTGAGTGGCTGATGGCTGTTTGCAGCAAGGCTGGTTGGAGGCAGGTATCTGGGATTTATTTATCTTTTATAATTGAAACTTTGTTGCCTTGAGTGGAGGCCACAGCTGGCCAAGGCAGTCAGGAACCTACCTTAGCTTCCTCCATGGCTGGGGCAAGCCTCCTGCTTGTTCCAGCTCCATGGCTGCTGGCTGCCAACTTGGCTGGGTTAATTTGCATATAGTCACTCTGATTGGCTGGTGAGTGTGGCAATTGGCTGGTGGGCGTGGCTTCAGTATAGCAGAGTGACACCAATTTGCATATTACTCTTTTATCAGATTAGATGCTATGTCCTATCAAAGAAATCTTTGCTTACCCTAAGGTCACAAAAAATTTTCTCCTGCTTTATCTTCTAGAAGTTTTATTGTTATAGTTTAATAATTTTGGTTTTACACTTAGGTTTATAATGAATATTTAATTACTTTTTGTATATGCTACAGAGAATCAAAGCTCATTTTTTCCCAAATGGATGTCAGGCTATCCCAGCTTTATTTGTTAAAAAGCCTATTATTCCTCACTGAATTCTCTTCACTTTTGTCACAAAACAATTGACTATGTATCTGTGGATCTATTTCTGGATTCTATTCTTTTCCATAGATCTATGTTTTGATATGTTTCTATTATGCTAATATTACACTGAGAGGCCTCTGATCTCATACTTTTTAAAAATTGTATTGCCTATTCTGGATCCTTTGAATTTCTCTATATATTTTAGCAACAGCTTGTCAATTTCTACCAATAAAGTCTACTGAGATTTTTAAAAATATATTTTTTATTGCTTTCAGAGAGGAAGGGGGAAGGAGGAAGAAAGAGAAATATGAATGATGAGAATCATTGATCAGTTGCCTCTTGCATACCACCTACTGGGGACTGAGCCCACAACCCAAACATGTGTGCTGACCAGGAATCGAACCATGACCTCCTGGTTCATAAGTTGGCACTCAACCACTGAGCCACTCAGGCCAGGCTAATGAGATTTTGATTAAGATTGTTTTTTGAATCTATAAAATTGAATATCCTTTAATCTAATAAAATAGTATGCAAATTGACCCTCACTCCCTTACACCTAAGCCACGCCCACCATCCAAGCCACGCCCACCAGCCAATCAGAGCAGCTTCATGCAAATTAACCCAGCCAAGATGGCAGCCAGCAGCCACGGAGCTAGAGCTAACAGGAGGCTTCCATTACACCAGCGATGGAGGAAACTGCCTGCCTACGCCAGCTGGGCCTCTGCTCAAGGCAACAATGTTTCAATTATAGAAGCCACGGAGCTGAAGCAAACTGGAGCCTTCGTTGCCAGCCTAGGCCTCCACTCAAGGCAACAAAGTTTCAATTATAGAAGATAAATAAACCCTAGAAACCTGACTACAGCCAGCCTTGCTGGGATGTTGGGTCAATAGGAGCTGTGGGCAGCCTGAAAACAGCCCTCAGCCCCTCTCCCAGGCTGGCCAGGCACCCCAGTAGGAACCCAAACCCTGAAGAAGCTGTGGCCAGCCTGAAAATGGCCCTCATCCCTTCTCCCAGGCTGGCCACACCCCCATGGGGTGAGGGACCCCACTGGGGGGCTTGGCCAGCCTGCAAACAGCCATCAGCCCCTCACCCAGGCTGGCCAGGCACGCCAGCAGGTGAACATCCCCTGAGGGGTCCCAGACTGCAAGAGGGCACAGGCCGGGCTGAGGGGATTCTCCCCCCTCCAGCGCACCGATTTTTGTACACCGGGCCCCTAGTTCTTAAAATAAGAAAGACTGATTAGAAACAGTACATAGTTTTATTGATTGATTGATTTTTAGAGAGAGGAAGAGAGAGAGAAAAACATTGATTTGTTGTTCCACTTATTCATGCATTCATTGGTTGATTCTTGTATGTGCCCTGACTGAGTATCAAAGCCACAACCTAGTGTATCAGAACGATGCTTTATAACAAACTGAGCTACCTGGCCAGGGCCAGAAACAGTACATATTTTAAGAAATAAAGGGGGAGGGGGAGGGGGAGGGGGAAAAGAAAGAAAACTTTATATTGAAATCAAATTTCTAGAATTTGTAATTATTAACTGTAGCCATGGTGTAACCAAACTTGATATAATCTGAATAATTATTAAAGTTCAGTCCTTAAGTTAAAAAAAATTAATGTGTTGGTGAGGATGTGGAGAAATTGGAACCCTTGTGCATTACTGGTAGAATGTACAATGTGGAAAACAGTTTGGTGAGTCCTCAAAAAGTTAAACATAGCACCATCATATAACCAAGCTATTCCATTTCTAGGTATATAGCCACAAGAACTGAAAACAGGGACTCAAACAGATGTGTACACCAATGTGAATAGCAGCATTATTCCCAATACCCAGAAGGTGGAAACAAGTCAAATGCCTATCAACAGATGACGGAATAAACAAAACGTAGTCTATTCACATAATGCAATTTTATTCAATCATAAAAAATGAGTGTGGTTTTGACACTAGCTATATGGTGGATGAACCTTGAAAACATTGTGAAAATAAAGGGAAACGTCACTAAAAAGAAGTCAGAAGGCCAGTAGGGGGAGCTCTCACTCAGTACCATTGATGCTAACAATAATTGTCAATTATGGACCCCAAAAGAATTGTCAACAGGAAAGAATAATCAATTACAGGCCCCAAAAGAAAAGATTTACATTGCATTGCCTACAAGAAATCCACCACCCCTGCTAATGAGAAACCATCATTTCCCTGAACTCTTTTTGCCTTTCTCCAATGGACTTCTGTTCAAAACAACTCCCAACTTCCTCTTTTTTTTTTTCCTCTCCATAAAACAATGATCCTCTCTTTCGTTTTGTCAATTTGCCGATGGCTTTTGCTATAGCTTGCTTGTCCTGAATTAGGATTCTCCGCACTTCCCTAGTAAACCTATTTGTGCTGGTAAAATAAATGGCTGTTTAAGGTCAACATTATGCTAAGAGACATAAGCCATACACAAAAGGACTAACATTGTATATTTCCACTTAGATGAAGTACCTAGAATAGGCCAGTTCATAGAGACAAAAAGCAGAGCAGAGATTACCAAGGAGCTAGGGAGCAGGGAAAGGGAAATAGTGTCTAATGGGTAGAGTTTATGGGATGATGAAAAAGATTCCGGAGATGGGTTGTGGTTATGCTTACATAACATTGGGAGTAATCTTAATGCCACTGAATTGTATACTTATAAATTGTTAAAAGGGTATTATACATGTTTTAAAAAAATAGAAGTTAAAGCTTTATTAACAAGTTAATGGCATACATTTACCTGCATTTAAAACGAGGCTAGTATGAGGGTGGGGCAGGGCTGCAATCCTCATTTTGATATTTTTTGAATGTGTCCTATTATCTTTGTCTGTAGGTGGGTTCACAAGGGCAGCAATGTGTCTCCTGACATCAACAGGCAGTCCATCTCTCACTTCATCATTCAACCAATATTTGCTGACATTGGCCAAGCACTGTTCTAGATGCTGGATGGTGGTGTGCAGAGGACAGTCATGAACAAAACAAGTCCTTGCACCCAGGAACTTACATTCTCCTTGGAAGATAAAGGTAATGAACGGACACATGAATATGTAATATATCAGGTAGAGATAAGTGCAGTGAAGAAGAGGAATTACTTGATAATCTTTCATTAAAGAATTTTATATGTGTTCATATGGAATATTGATTTGTGAAGTCTTTCCTTGTGATAGCTCTGATTTTGGTATCAGGGTAACGCTGGCCTTATAAAGCGAGTTGGGAAGTGTCCCCTCCTGTTTTCTAAAAAAATATATGTATCGCTGGTATTATTTCTTCCTTAACTTGGATAGAATTCACTAGTGAACGACCTGGATATGGAAGTTCCTTTGTGGGTAGGTTTTAAAAATATATATATGTATATTTTTATTTATTTCAGAGAGGAAGGGAGAGGGAGAGATAGACACATCCATAATGAAACAGAATTGTGGCCCAGCTGCCTCCTACATGCCCCCTACTGGGGACCAATCATGTGCCCTGACCAGGAATTGAACCGTGACCTCCTGGTTCACAGGTCGACACTCAACCACTGAGCCATGCCAGCCAGGCATTTTGTGGGTAGGTTTTAATTTATGAATTAAATTTCTTTAATACACACAGGACTATTCTGCTTCTATTTCTTCTTGCGTCATTTTTGCAACAGCAGGCACGACTGGCTTGTTGAAAACACTTCATCACCTTGTTTGTGGTACAGACCTATTGATCTGGGGGTACTCACCATGTGCTGAACGGTGTGTCCGACCTGCACAG
>PVJC01003073.1:0-73982 GCA_004026665.1 Murina feae
TGAGACTCACTTTCAGGGTAGGGAAGGTATGAATGATCTAGAGATCTGACATTCTTTGTCAAATGTTACAAAGCTAAGGTGACAGAGCCAGGATTCGGAGCACTGTCTGTCACCCGTCAAGTCCTTTATAGGTAGAGATAAAGCTCATAAAATGCCAAGCTAAAAGTCAGAAGGGCAGTAAACCGAGAGAGGAAGGTCAAGAGGGATGGACCGCTACCGTTTTTGAGCTGTTAGTTTAATTTCCTCTGGACCCCATTCCCCGGACATCAGAAAATGTGGTATCAATTTCAGCAATGAAGGCCTCTATCCCACTTTCACATCAAAGTTTCCATTTGGTTACAACGTAAAGTTCTCAGTCCACAGGCAGCATCTACTCCCTCATCCCCACTCGAAGCACTTTTTTTTTTTTTTTTGAGTATTTGCTTTTATTTTCCCCCTCACATATTTTAAGCTTCTTAAGTAAGGCAACAAAGCCTGGCTACAGATGCTCATGCATGTTAATTGTCCTCCATCGCTGTGCGAATGGACCCGGTCTTAATCACATTTGCATCCCCAGAGAATTCCATTACCAGGGCTCACACAGAAAGGTCTGACTAAATGTCAAATCAAAGTGGGCAAGTCTGAGGCCATCACGGTTCTTTGATGCCAAATATGTAATCGCTCTATTTAGATCCTAAGCCAAGTATTTCACTGTTATTGCTCCAGAAAACTAAAATACTTAATTAGAGCCAGGCTTATCTTATCTGTATCTAGTTATAAGATTCAAAATCTGCCAGACTGCAGAAACTGTATGAAGCCAGGGGCAGGAGAAGAGGTGATGGGGGAGAGAGGGGATTATTGCACAGGGCAGAAAATGAGTGTATCATCATCTGTTGTAATACTTATCTATCACTTGTAATACTTTAAGCAATGAAATTAAAAAAATAACTATTAATCCAGATAACTTGCTTTATCTGGATTAAGCAAGTTATAGTCACATTTGAGTGACACTCATAATATAAAATACCATTCAGAATTATAGTTAAATGTTATTTGAAATGCTTTATTAGAGGAATCTTTCATAACCATCCAACAATAGAAAAAAATATTAAAAAAGAATTTTTAGAAGAAATCATTCAAAACTAGTATTATATTTTTGCATTTTAAAAATGTAAGCAGTTTTCCATTAAATCCAATAAACCAAGATAAGATATTTAAAAAGCCACAAAAATGTATAGGACTGATGTTTCCTTATAACCTCTATTTATATTCGTCTAAACAGGCACAGGAACAGGTGAATTTTTTAAGTGTAGCAGCTTGTTATACAATTCATTTCAAAAATACTTTTGTTTCTAAGAGGAATTTTTTAATACAGTAATTCAATAGACCTCATGATAATTCAGTAGTAATCTGTTAAAGAAAAGGTATAAGACAAAGAGACAGAAGTAGACATAATCTAATGCCTGAGAATGGACTAATGTCTTATTGAAAACCACATTTTCTAAATAAATATGTAAGATTTGGCTGAGTTACATATTTTGTCTAAAAGTATGCATCTGATAAGGAATGAAGCCCAAACTCAGACATGAGACTAGCTATCTCGCTGGAACCAAGGATACTTACACATATTTGAAGAGCAGTGATAATCAGTGTTTGCTGGGGAATGAGAAGTGTGAGTTAAATGGCTGAGAAAGAAGGCGGGAGTCACACTGTGGTGTACTGCGACCACCAAACAAAACACGTGCAATCAACTGGCTAGGAAAGAAGGGTCAAGAAGGATGTAAAGTCCAGCCGGTGGTTATGCGTCAACCTATAAACCAGGAGGTCACAGCTGGATTCCTGGTCAGGGCAGATGCTGGGGTTGTGAGCTCACTCCCCAGTAGGGAGTGTGCAGAAGGCAGCCAATCAATGATTCTTTCTCATTATTAATATTTCTATCTCTCCCTCTTGCTTCTACTCTGATGTCAATAAAAATATATTTAGAGAAAGGATTTAAAATAATGGTGACATGATTATAACTTAAAATATCTGTAAGAGAGGAAGAAGAAATAATCTTGATACTTAGATATGCTAAATAAACATGTAACAGAATATATCTTAACAGTAATGTTAATAAAACTTTTTATTAATATCTTTCCTTCTTCCCATAATATTTAACAAGTCATTATCTTTCATTCTCAGTGTGAATATGCTATTTTAAGCAGAGTATCTATTATTTTTTCTGCATGATTATTTGGAAATATATTAACTGAATGTGAAATTAGAAAGTACATGAAATAATCTCATCATTTATAAACATTACTAGAGGCTCAGTGCACGAAAGTTGTGCATGAAGTAGGAGTGGAGGGTGGAGGTGGTGTCCCTCAGCCCAACCTGCACCCTTTCCAATATGGGACCCCTTGAGGGACGTCCAATTGCCCTTTTAGGCCTGGTGGGATCAGGCCTAAACAGGCAGTCAGACATCCCTTTCACAATCCAGGACTGCTGGCTCCTGACCTCTCAACTGCCAATTGCCCCTAACCACTCCCCTGCCAGCCTGATCAATGCCTAACTGCTCCTATGCTGGCCTGATTGCCCCTAACTGCCCTCCCCCTGCCAGGATGGTCCCCCAAACTGCCCTCCCCTGCAGGCTTGAGTCTCCCCCAACTGCCCTCCCCTGCCAACAGTACTCCTCTGCCAGCCTGGTCCCTGCCAACTGTCCCCCTCTGCCAGCCTGGTAACCCTCCAACTGTCATCACCCGCAGGCCTAGGTCCCCCCCCCAACTGTCATCACCTGAAGGCCTGGGTCCCCCCAAACTGCCTGCCTCTGCTAGCCTGGTCCCCCCCAACTGTCCTCCCCTGCAGGCCTGGGTCCCTCCCAACTGCCCTCCCCTGCAAGCCTGGGTCGCCCCCAATGGTCCTCCTCTGCCAGCCTGGTCCCTGCCAACTGTCCTCCCCTGAAGGCCTGGGTCCCTCCCAACTGTCCTCCCCTGAAGGCCTGAGTCCCTCTCAGCTGCCCTCCCTTGCTGGCAATCTTGTGGCGGCCATCTTTGACCACATGGTCATTTTGTGATGGTGAATTTTCATATTACTCTTTTATTAGATAGGATTTTCTTATCAGAGATTCTACAAGACAAAGTACTCACTGTATGTTATAATGGGAAAATTTATAAGAGGTCATCTAATCTAATAAAAGAGAAATATGCAAATTGACCCTCAATCAGTTATACCCAATAGCCATGCCCATAAGCCCACCAACCAATCAGGAGCAAATATGCAAATTAACTCAATTAAGATGGTGGCTGTCACAGAGCTGGAATTGTCCTGGGCAATGAAGGAAGCCAGGGTCCTGCAGGCCCTGAGCTCTACTCAAGGATATAAAGTTTCAATTATACAAGATAAACCCCAGATACCTGCCGGGCTGGGACTCTAGATTGCCAGGGGGAACCCAGGCTTTGAGTGGGTACCAAGGCAACAAAGTTTCAATTATAGAGGTTAAATAGATCCCAGATACCTGTTTCCAGCCAGGCATCCCAGTAGGAACCCAAATCCTGAAAAGCCTGTGGGTAGCCTGAAACGGCCTCTGCCCCTCACCCAGGCTGGCCAGGCACCCTAGTAGCAACCCAAACCCTGAAGGGGCTGTGGGCAGCCTAAAATAGCCCTGTGCCCCTCACCCTGAGGGGTCCCAGACTGTGAGAGGGCATAGGCCAGGCTGAGGGACCCCACTAAGTGCACAAATATTTGTGCACCAGGCCTCTAGTTTATCTATAATAACAAAAAACGTAATATGCTAATTAGACTGGAAAGCATTCCAGACAACCTATTGGAGGAAACCAGGGCTGTGAGAGAAGCCCAGGTCCTGGGTGCCAGAGGAAATCCAATGACAGCAGTCAGGGGAACGAAGGCCTATTCTTGCATGAATTTTGTGCATCGGGCCTCTAGTAATTTTATAAAGACAATAAAATGTGATATACATTTGATGTGCATAAATATATTTCTAGCCCTAACTGGTTTGGCTCAGTAGATAGAGTGTCGGCCTGTGGACTGAAAGGTCCCAGGTTCAATTCTGGTCAAGGGCATGTACCTTGGTTGCAGGCACATCCCCAGTAGGGGGTGTGCAGGAGGCAGCTGATCAATGTTTCTCTCTCATTGATGTTTCTAACTCTCTATTCCTCTCCCTTCCTCTCTGTAAAAAATCAATAAAATATATTTTAAAAATATATATATATATTTCTAAGATGTAGAAAACTGCATTTAAAATTTCATCAAAAATATATAATATGAAAACATGCACATGTTTAAAAAATAGCATTTTAATTTAACATTGATTTGTCTCAAAATAAAATATTGGTAATTTTAGCAAGAATAAATTGTGATAAAACACCAAGAAAAAAACACACAATTCAGTGGTACTGAAAACAGTGACTATAGTGAGATAATGAAAATATTTTAAATCATACAACTTAGTTTTAAAAATTCATAGTTTCCCAATAAGCTTTGTACAATTGTTAGTACAGTTACATGCCACTTATTGTACACTAGTGGCCTGGTGCACAAAATTTGTACATGGTGGTGGGGGGGGCGGGGAGGGTGCCTCAACCTAAATTGCATCCTCTTGCAATCTAGGATCCCTCAGAGGATATCAGACCTAAACTGGCAGTCAGACATCCCTCTCACAATCCAGGATGCTGCATGCACCAGTGACCATACTTTTCATGCAGGTGAAAGGCATCTTGCTGTTGTATGGGCAGCTACATTTTTTTTGTCCTGATTATAGAAAGTACTACATAACATGATCCTTCTGAGGCAGTAATATCATTTTCCCCATCTTATGGGTGGAAAAACTAAAGCACAGAGAAGTTACATAATTGGCTTTGTCACACAGTTATAAGTGTCAGAATCAGGGCTGACCACAAAATGTGCAAGCCACAGTCCATGCATGTCATCGCTGCATCATCCTGTTTTTTTTTTCAGTGTTACAGTAGCCTTGCCAGGTTTTAATTTTTAAATAAGAGACTGTTCCCAATATATAGAGTAGGGTCCCTAGGCATGGCCAGTGATCAGGGCCATTTATAGGGGCCAATGGAGGCCCCTGCTGGCACCTGTGCCTGCTGGCCAGCCCCACTATCCTTTCACTGCCTCCAGTCGCCACCTCTCTCTGAGGAGGGGGCAGTGTCTGCCCCCCGGTGGTCAGTGTGCATCAAAGCAACTGGTCTTTCTGCTGGTCATTCTATCCTTCAGTCAATTTGCAATTTAGGGTTTTATTATATAGGTACATTTACATTTCTTTTTTTATTATTATTATTGATTTCAGAGAGAGGAAAGGAGAGGCAAATAGAAACATAAATGATGAGAGAGAATCATTAATTAGCTGCCTCCTGCAGCCCCTATTGGGGATGGAGACCACAACCCAGGCACCTGCCCTTACCTGGATTCCAACCCTATCCTCCTGGTTAATGGGTCGAGGCTCAATTGTTGAGCCACACCAACCAGGCCATGTACATTTCTCTAAGCATCTAGTATCACAGACATCTCTAGCACATATGCTTACAGGGAACTTTTCCTGACCTCATGGCAGTATTTCAGTCCAGAGCTCCTGCTGATAGCCTGCAAACCACTCAAGTACAGCTCCAACAGTAAGTGAAGGCCAGGTCACTAGGAGAATTGTAATAACTCAGCAAGGGATTTCCAATCCACCCACTTTCCTGAATCTTGTGCAGCCAATGATTCGATGCAATTATGCAGGAGCCTTTACATAAAGTCATAGGTACTCCATAAATGAGGAAACAGTGATCATATACCATAAGGCAATATTTTCTTAGTTGTCCTGTATTAATTTTTCTCTTACTTCTCTACTAATTACTACACTATCACTCAACTCTAGTCTAATTACATTAAAAAAAAAAAAAAGCTATCTGAAAATCCAGATTAAGGGAAAAAATCAGCACTCAATTTTGAAATAGTCTCTATGGCAAGTCAAGTGACAGAGTTTTATTCAATACTAGTGGCCTGTTGCACAAAAATTTGTGTACTCACAGGAGGGGGGGGTGTTCCTCAGCCTGGCCTGTGCCTTCTCACAGTCTGGGACCCCTCAGGATATGTCCAACTGCTGGCTCAGGCATGTTCCCTGGGGGATCGGGCCTAAGCTGGCAGTTAGACATCCCTCTGGCAGGCCTGGAGCACTCAGGGGATGTCCACCTGCCAGCGGGGTGCAGGCCTAAGCTGCAGTCGGATATCCTTAGTGCTGCTGAGGAGGCAGGAGAGGCTCCCACCGCTGCTGTACTGGCAGCTGGCAGCCTGGCTTGTGGCTGAGCAGAGCTCCCCTTGTGGGAGCGCACTGACCACCAGGGGGCATCTCCTGCATTGAGCATCTGCCCCCTGGTGGTCAGTGTGTGTCATAATGACCAGTCATTCCCAGTGGTTTTGCTGTTAGGGTCAATCTGCATATTACCCGTTTATTTTATAGGATTTTAGGGAAGGGCTAACAAATAAAGAAACAAAACTACAAACCTGATCATGTCAAAATTATTCTATACATTTTTAGTATTTATCTTTATGTTACTGTTCAATACCAACGTTAAATATATTTAAGAACATTTCCACCTCCTAGCATATATTTCCTTATACACATTGCTCCTGCAGTAAAATCGCAATGTGATTTCAAACCGCACAATTATGTCTGTAATAACAAATCAAAGCAGGACTATAGGATGGAGAACAGGGGAATGCAGGCTTCCACTGAAAGAGCAAATTGTCCAAAACAAATCTTCAACATCAGCAAAAAAGAACTCTATTTCCATTTCACTTTATTTTTTTCCTTTTATTTGTTGGTTAGTATTTATGAGAACTTCATTCTTAGGCACATCATGTTCACTATCCTTGTGAGCAGATTATGTTTTTGTTGATTTCCAAAGGAACAGTTAGTCACTCAGGTGCACAATAGTACTTGACTTACTACAAAAGGCAGACAATTTAAATCTCAAATAGGCACTTGAAAATGACAAACACGTCTAAAAGGTAAACATATCAAATTGAAGCAGAAAACAGCTAATTAAACATTTATACTATATTAAGTTCATTTATTATGTTTTGCTAAATTTGATACTGAGATGAATTCACATAAAAAAAACTCATCCCAAACTAATTACTGCTGTTCATGGAAGAAGTAAAAGCTTAGGTTTTATGGTTTTATTTATATTTTCCTTTTCTTTCTTCTCTTTTTTTTTTTGTAATTTATGTCAACATGCCTTTCATAAAGTACCTAGTAGCTACTTGTTTCTAAATTGGTTATGCCAGACATGACAGTGACATTAAATTTAGTACAACAAAAAGAGAGAATATGCAATTAGGAAACTGAAAATTGGTAAATAGCAGTTCTGTCAAAAAGTTTCAGAAATATGTTAACTATGCGTTTAAAATAAAAGGTCCACTATCACCTAACTTGTAAGTTTTTACAGGATACCTAAATACAGAAAATCAACTATTATTAGTCCTTATCATGTAATGATACCTTCCCCAAAATAGCATGGATGTGCTAATCTACTAATTTTTGAAGAGTCATTTCTATGTAGTTTTGGGAAACAAGTGTTAAAAACAAAATAAGCACTTAAATAGTTTTGGTTTAGAAATTAAAATAAATAATGCAGCTGAATTGACTTATTCCTGCATCAATGTAGAATAAAAAATTTGATTGCTTCATTTGAAAACTCTGAAACATACTTAGTATTTGTATGTTTAATTGTAATATCAATAGATTTTCACATTTCAAAATGATTAACTGAGAAAGGATACATGTTAAATAGGTTTAAGTTGTCTGAAATACACATTTTTTATTATAGAAATATATAATCTAAACTTGATCCGTTATAGAGCTTAACATATCATATTAAGCCCTGGAATGGTCCTGGTCTAGAATATTTTATCTACAATTTATGAAACTAACTCATCTTCCTCCTATAACTTGCCTTGCTACCCATCACCAAAGTATAATGCTCAGTACAGTGTCCCTGATATTTGAAAACACACTATCAACATGAGATTCTTTTCCTGAACTTTGTCTTAACGCATACAATCTGAGAAGCAAACACACATATGTTTATTATAAGGTTTAAACATTTTATGTATTTCCAAATCAAAACTAATTTTCTCTTTCAGATTCAAATTTTAATTTCAAAATATTTTTACTGATAGTGACATTTTAAAGATCATGTGCACAATTAAGTGAATTATGAGAAATTTCCTTCTTTTATATCATATTTTTGAATACCTCTACTGGAGTTTTCACTTGACTAGCCATTACTGGGTCCCATAAAGAAATATAACATTCTTCAAAACCATGTTTCATTACAAGCTTTTAATATTAAGTTAATATATGCTATTTCCATTTTATAAATTGGAATTAATTCCTACATGAAATGCTTAATTTTCTCAATATAATTTTGATGTTTAATTCATCAAGAAATATCCTGTTAACTTGTATTCTTAATAGAATATTAAATTACTGTATTTTAATAAAATTATCATTTTTACTGGATGCTACTATATATATTTTTTCCCATTGCTTCTGGAGAGGAAGGGAAAGGGAGAGAGAAATAGAAACATCAATAATGAGAGAGAATCACTGACCGGCTGCCTCCCGCACGATCCCCACTGAGGACAGAGCCTGCAACTCGGGGATGTGACCTTGACTGGAATCAAACCTGGGACCCTTCAGTCCACAGGCTGGTGCTCTATCCACTGAGCTAAATCAGATGGAACTAAATATTTTTTTTAATTAAAAAAAAGTAGAAAGCATTGTGTAACTATTATGATAATTTCAAATATCTAATATAGTGTATTAAAATTTTCTAAGCCTTTCCTTCTAATTAAATATGTTCTGGCAGAAATGCCTAGTGCAAAATGTTATTTTGCCCTTAGTTTATTTAAATTTTTGGTCAGTTATTTAAAAATTCCCGAGTCATCATTACTTTTCCATTAAAATCTCAAAGTTGTGCATACATCATTATTTATTAATAATTGTTTCAAAATGTTCATAGTAATCATGAATGCTTTTTCTCATGGGAGGCACCGATTCATTTTTAAATATTTGCCTAAACTTATATACCGAGACTTACACTAATAGATACAAATTTAACATAAGCAAGGGCATTTGGGTTTCAAAATATTTCAATTATTTTATTAAAGTTTATAACTATATATTGTAGTGAAATGCTTACTGTTATGATTGAGAATGGGTGCAAACCTTCAGAAACAAGGTATCCAAAATAACTAAAGTTAAGCTAGTGAAAACCAGGAAAGAATTCAGGAGAATTTAAAAAGATAAAAGACAATGTGGACTATGGTAAAAACTAGACATTTTAATGGTGTCGTTTGAGCCGTAGCCAGAGCATCCTCAACAAATACGACCTGAATAAATGTGAAATTAAGATTTCCCGCACACCTTAGGAAGCCTCCGCTGACATTATAGATGGGCAAGCCAGATGGTGTTTGGGCAAACAATCAGCTTCGATTGCAAACGTGTCCTCTCTCACTCACACACATATGCCACCCAGGGCTGCTGAGCTATCAAACTCTGACTGCATAATGATAAGAAGAGAGCTAGAAGCCAGTGCGCTTCTATAAAGCGATTATATTACTTGATATAAAACGTGTTATATGTAACAACTTAATGTGTCATGTGTTGCAAATCACCTCCAATACTTTTAAAGTAGTCATGCTATAAAAACCTGTGGTTAACTGAATTTTGGAATCTCTTTGCACGATATACATGAAGTTATTTGTATTAATTGTACATCCACAGTGATTAGTGGCCACTTGTTTTCAGTTAGGAGAGCTTAGCTAAGAGTTTAAAGAGTCACACATCAGAGATTCTGTTACACTACACAGACAATGTTCCATTCCGTTTTTCTGCATATTTAGAAAAATATATAGCAGATCCTGGAAGAACATGTGAATCCAAATCCTGAATGTGCAAATGAACCTGTGTACCCTTGGCACGTTCACTTCACTTTTTGGTGTCTCAGTTTTTCCATCTGCATAACGGGTAGGCAGGAGTGGATTCAGAGCAGATCTGCAAATTGTTTTCAGATATTAGTAAAAGAAGAAAATCAATTCAAATAGAAGTAATAATTGCTAGTGTACACATATTTCCTTTATCTATGAAAAACATTTTAGAAAATTATACAACAAAATAAATTTTAATTATTTTGCAAGTCTTTTACAATATTTATGTTTATAATTTATAATTTCAGTATTTTTCTCTCTAGTAGTGTGGCATTTTACATAGGTCTTCCAGGGAAAACGAATTTTTTTTAGCAGTTCACTTTTTTCTTTTTTTTTCTTTTTCATTTAGTGCTTCTTCACTATTTGTCTTTTTTAAAAAAATTCTTTATTGTTTAAAGTATTACATATGAATCCTTTTTGCCCCATTGACCCTCTCCCCACAGTGCCCACCCCCCCAGCACATGCCTTCACCCCCCCCCCGCCCCCGCCCCGCCACTGACTGTATCCATTGGTTATGCTAATACGCATGCATACAAGTCCTTTTTTTGATCTCTTATCTACCCACCCTCCCCTTTCCAGTCTTCCCCCGAGCCTTGCCCCCGGAGGTTGGATGATCTGTTGGATGCTTCTCTGAATCTGTTTTTGTTCCTCAGTTTATGTCGTTCATTATATTCCACAAATGAGTAAAATCATGTGATAAGTATCTTTCTCTGACTGGCTTATTTCATTTAGCATAATGCTCTCCATGCTGCTGAAAATGGTAAGAATTCTTTCTTTTTTACTGCAGCATAGTATTCCATTGTGTAGATGTACCACAGTTTTCTAATCCATTCATCTGCTGATGGACACTTAGGCTGTTTCCAAATCTTAGCTATGGTGAATTGTGCTGCTATGAACATAGGGGCACCGCTCATTCTTGACTAAGTTATAATTCTAATCTTGTAATGAGAGCCTCCTAAGCAAACTAGTCTCGTCCATGATGCCAAAATGTGTGAGTTCAAGAAATGATACACTTGGCATCCCTTCCCTTTGATCCTGTGGCTATAGCATTGTTAAGATTAAAATCATAACCTGCATACACATTCATATTTCTCCCACTGTTGTTGTTGTTTGCTTGGACTGTCTTTAGTTTAACAATATAATATACAGTTCTAAATTTCATTGCCATTAGACAGAGACAGAGACTATGTCATATTAATCTTTATATAGCTAATGCTTAGCACGTTGCTTGCCATAAATTAAGAGCATAAGACAAATCTGATGAATGAGTGAGCAAATCAAATAAGTCTGCCCATCTGACTGGACAAGGATTCATTAAACGATGCATTGATGGGTCATTGCTGAGCCTCTGAGTAGCTCTTTGGTTTCCTAGCCCATGAAAAGGGATCTGTGACCCTCTCCTCCATGGGGGGTGCTGCCTGATCCCCACCATCCCCCCACCCCATCTTTCCTGTCACTTATTGGTCTCTGGGTCCTAAGCTTCCCTAGAAATGCGGTCACTTTCTCATCTCTGAGCCTCTAGCAGTGCTTCCCCAAGCAAAGGCAGAGTCCTCGCTTCCTGACACAGCTTCCTCCTTCTGGAGGCTGACGCTGGGAACATTGCTCAGGGACCTTTACTTTGACAAGTGTTACACAGGAAGCCAGAATGTGGAAAAAAGGGTTTAAAGGACCAGGTTCCCAAATATACAAAATCACTAACACAACCTGATGTGAAAAATAAGACTTGAGCTAAATAGACAGTATTATTAACAGCGGGAGAGAACAGGTGGTTAATACAGCAGGTTAATAAAACTGCAAAAGTTTGGAAACATTCAGATTCCCAAAACTGTTATAAGGCTAAAGAATATGCATTATTTGTGCTTTTAATACTTACGGCCAGGATATAACTTGTTTGCATATCTAGTTCCTCATATATAAAGAATGTGTGTGTGTGTATGTGTGTGTGTGTGTGTGAGAGAGAGAGAGAGAGAGAGAATGATATAAACAGAGTAAGGGGGGGGGAGGAAATCACAGATGTATCAGAATTATGATTGACAAGTAAAATATATTAGGTCGAAGGATCACCTTAGGATCCTGCCTTTGCTCAATAGAAGCTTCTTGTTATGTTTATACTTTGAACCTTCAGGCCTCAATTTTCCTACACAAAATAGTGTGGCTGGATTATGTGATCTCAGTGCTCATTTCCAACTTTAATGTAATTCTTTTTTAATCAATAGTTTAAAACTGAATATCCCAGAACAAAATTTTGTGGGGCTAGTTCTTATATAAAAGACATTTTACTGTGCTTTCATTTTTATTGTAACAGAAAAACTAAACGTCTAATTTTGACTAGTTTAATAACCATATTAAAAGCAAGTGCTATAGCATAATTCTAGAATCTTCACTTGCATTGTTATTTAGAGAAGGATGGGTGCCAATGATCACTCAAAGTGTTTAATATTTTCAATGTGCAATTCTCTTGTTCAAATTATTTAAATGGTCTAAGCTTTGATTTTTTTTTTAATGTACCAAACAGTAAGAATAAAATCTTCACAGGAATATTGGGAGTTGGTTAAGATGTGCTTCAATTTGGAAGCCTTGGAGATAATGCTGTTGCTGGTTAGACACTATTAATTTTTTTATATTTATTTCAGAGAGGAAAAGAGAGGGAGAGAGAGACAGAAACATCAATGATGAGAGAGAATCATTGATTGACTGCCTTCTGCATGCCCCACACTGGGGATTGAGCCCAAAACCTGGGCATGTGCCCTGACCGGGAATCAAACCGTGACCACCTAGTTTCTGGGTTGAGGCTCAACCACTGAGCTACACCAGCCAGACTACACACTATTCGTTTTATTAACAAATGGTTACAGAGACATTGCGTTGTAAATGTCTTCTAAAATCCAAGATAAGTGGACGCTGAGCCCTGATTTCATGGGGCCTGACATCTACTCTGGCTCTCAACTTTCTCAGATTCAAAACGAAATCCTCTTTACCGTCTATGCCAGTTTGAGTTAGCGCTCTCTGCGACTTGCAGCTAAAAGTCACCCTCCCCTGCCAATGAGGGCCAGGAAGATGGTTACAAAGAAACGGCTCTCCTGTGCTGAACTGGTGATACAGCAAAGGCGGCATGCGGGGATCTGAGGCTCTCTGTGCTTCTGGGGAGAGAGTACCTGGAAATCCTTGCTCTCTGTTAACAATTAGTGTCTTTCGTCCAATTAGGACGGTGGCATCCCCCTTGCCTGAGGGACTGCTTCGGAAATGAATCTGTGACAGTTGGAAGTCACTGAGCTATAGCTTCCCCATTCTCCAGTGTTCAGGGAGAGGCCCCTCAAGGGGGAGACAGGATGTGTGCTTGACACTGAGCAAGGGCCGCTCTGCCTCTCTTCCTGCCTGGCAAGGAGGATCCCTGCTGCTATTTCCGTCCATGGAGAAGGCCGCCTGAGGAAGACCCACACTTGGAGAAGCACAGAACCAAAAATATCCCAGAGACTCAAACGCAGGTCGTCACTCAACTTCACACACGCCAGTCGCGTGAGCCAATTACTCTCCTTCTTGTCTGGGCACCTTTCGTGGGATTCTGTGGTGCCAGCCAGAGCGTGTTACGTGGCAGTGTGCCCTGCACCCAGCTTTTAGCCCGAGTTTCCCTCGGGGACTCCCTCTCCTCTCCTCACCAGCTTCGCTTGCTTTAACCTAGTCCTCCTCCTCCCTGAGTCCTATTGTGTATGAGCTTTAGCCTTCCTGCATGTTGTCATGGCGATGGGAAGTGAAGTGTACCCTGAGAATGGAGGCGGGTCTAGGGGTGCTGCTCACGATATCCCATCATGTTATCTAAAAGATAAGATTTCCGTCTCAGCTCATCTATTATGATGAAAGCAGCCCCTCCAAACCTTCCTGGCTTGTACAGCATACATTCTCACTTCTGGCCACGTCGTGTTAACTGGGTGGTATTTCAGTGGCCCTTGTGATGCCGATAGGTCACACGTGGGGCCATATTCAACAGGAAACTCGTCTCCATCCTCTTCCCTAGGCCCACTTTCCCCAGGGGGAGTGCTCCCCCCAGGATCTCTGCGTGGAGGCTTTGTGTCCAGCAGGAGGGCCGAGATTTCCTGCAGCAGGGGACCAGGCCCAGAGGGAGGCTGTCAGAGCAAGCCTCAACACGCCAAGCTGACCACAGTCATGCCTGCAACATTCTCGTTAACACCTGTTGGCTAGGAAAAAAACATGGCCGACCCCAGAGTCAACATTCCAGCAGCTACACAGGGCGGTATGGAGCAGCGTGTGCCTCTCTGGGGGTCACCATGCTCAGGTCTGCCAAAAATAATGAGACCTTGTCCATTGCCCAAGTTCATTTCCCCTTAGCATCTCCCAGGGCTTCTTATCTGAAGATAATCCACTTCTCTGACTTCGGGGGTATCCCTAAAACATTTCCCCTCAGTTCTCAGAGACTCAGTGGTGTTCATGACTCCTAAGGGGGGTAGGAAAGGAGACAGAGATAAAAGCCTCTCATCAGACTCCTCTTTGAGCTCTCTGCTTGGAGTACATTTTTTCCCTTGTAACCAAATATGCCCGAACAAACAATGAAGATCCTTCTGTTTTCAAAGAAAATGTATGTATATTTGGGATTTGGTAGCCCACTAATTAGAATGTCTTAGCGCTTTCGCTGTTTTAAAGCTTCTGATAAACCATGCTCTATACCAAGCAATGCTCTGGAGGATTTCTCACAAGCTATTGAATTTCAGCATCACATTTGTGACATAAATACCCATTTCCCCCTCTTTTTACATTGGAGGAAATTGGCACTTGGCAAATTGAATAACTTGCCAATGTCCGTTAGTGGAAAGCAGAAGAGGCGACAGAGCAGGGACAACTGGAAATGTACTGTTCTGCAATAGAATTACATTAAACAGGTAATTAGACAGACATTTTCGACTGAGATTCCTCCATTACCAAAGCCTCACCCACGCCCAAAATAAAATAACAAAAATGTCCACTGGCCCCTAGATGGGGATCTGGCTGTGTGGACTGGAGTTCCTGTTCTTCACCAGCCCTGGCTGCATCCTCTGACTTCTGACCCCTGTGCATGCTCAGATGCCATTCATGCCCTTACTTATCCTTTGAGTTTATTTATTTTTTAATATTTGTATTGATTTCAGAGAGAGGATGGGAGAGAGAGAGAGAAATAGCAATGATGAGTGAGAATCCTGATGGGCTGCCTCCTGCACACCCCCTACTGTGGATCAACCCGCAACCCGGGCATGTGCCTGGGAGGGAATCAAACCATGACTTCCTGGTTCATAGGTCGACGCTCAACCACTGTGCGATGCTGGCCAAGTGAGTCCATTTTTTATTTGATTTCTAAACACATCATGCCCTTTCTCATCTGTGAAAAAAGTGAGGCTGTTGTATGAATGACTTTGGTCACCCTCAGGGTAGGGAGATCAAGGCCCATGCTGCCTATTTGCACAGAGCATCACAATGCTTAAGGATCGAGGAAGAAAGCAGGTCAAACTAGGGCCAGGCACACCGGATAGAATTGGAAGCATACTGATCTCAAGGTGTGAGAGGAGAAGGCAGCAGGGAAGTGAAGTCAGAACACAGGAAGCAATAGCTTTGCTACCAGTCCATGTTCAGAAATGCAACGCATCTTGGCCAAGATTGTCAAGGACAAGTGATAGAAAGGGGGGCACCCTGAGGGGTGAAGGGTGTAGGATGTGATGGTAAAAGACTGCAGTTGGGTGGCGATCAGTAGTGAGTGCGGCTGACACCCTCCCAGGTCCCAGTGCACTTCAGTTTTAACTGTTTTTACTATCCTTATTTCCCACAGGGCCAACCATTTCCTACATCAATGGTCAAAGTGGAAATATCTCTTTAATAATTTGGTTGATGAAATTTAAAGGTGTGTTCCCTCCCCCAAATTTGTACTGCTCTCTGCTATCTTTGCAGAGAGACAACTAACTCTTTTGACTTTCATGACAAGAAATACCATATTGGTTGTGACCACTTATTAACCTCAGCATTTACCTGCATATTTGTTACATTTTGTTTAAAAATATCCTATCTAATAAAAGAGTAATATGCAAAGTAGGTGTCACTCCATGACAAAGATGGCCACCCCCATAGCCACAAGATGGCGGTGCCCATAGCCACAAGATGGCCACCCCCATAGCCACAAGATGGAGGCACCCAGTCTGGCTCAGCCCTGCCACAGCCAGGCAGGTGATGGGGGAGGCAGGGAACCTGAGGGTGGAACAGGTGATCAGAGGGGGCTGGGATTGCTCTACCCAGGTCAGAGGCCTTCGCCAGAGGCCTCAGGCATGGGCAAGGGTAGAGCCAGTGGTCGGAGGGGGCAGGGGCAGAGATATGAGGATCAGAGGGGTATGAGGGTGCCTTAACCAGGCATAAGGCCTGGGCCAGAGGCCTCAGGCCTGGGCAGGGACAAGGCCAGAGATTGCAGGGGCCTGGGATCCACAGAGCCAGCAATCAGAAAGCAGGTGTGGAGCCTGCAATTACAGGGGTCTGGGCACCAGTGGAGCTGGCAAAGCAGGGGTTTGGGGGTTCCCTTCCCAGGCCTGCAGCCTTGGCCAGAGGCTGCCAGTGGGGCAAGGACAGAGCCGGCAATAGCAGGGGGCAGGATCAGAGCCTGTGATTGCAGAGGCCTGGGCTCTGTGAAGCTGGCGATTGGAGGAGTTTGGGGGTCCCGTGCCCTGGCCTGCATCCTTGGCCAGAGGTTACAGGCCTGGGCAGGGATGGAGCTGGGATTGGAGTGAACTACAGTGGAAATACCTTTTCTTACTGCTCATTGGCTAAGCTCCCTGTATGCCACTGGTAATATTCTTAGTAACTTGGGTAATAAGAATCCCTAAGGGCAATCTAGGGTTTTTCCACCACACTCCTGGAGAAAAAAATGAAGGTCCACTGCTGGAGGGCTAAGAAATGTTATATCCTGCCCTAGCTGGTTTGGCTCAGTGCATAATGCCTCAGCCTGCTGACTGCAGGGTCTGGGTTCAATTCTGACCAAGGGCATGTACCTAGGTTGCAGGCTCCTCCCTGGCTGGGGCCCAGGTCAGGGCATATGCAGGAGGCAACCAATCAAAGTGTTCCTGTCAATTTGATGTTTCTCTCTGTTTTTCCCTTCTCTTCTACATTCTCTAAAAATCAATGGAAACATATCTTCAGGTGAGGATTAAAAAAAAGAAAGAAATTAATGTCATATCCTATGAAAGACACATCTTGAAAATGCCTAAAGAAAGTTGTCATTTTTTCATGGTGAAGGGACTGGAGTCCATGTTAATGAAAACACCTTGGTGGCTGTGGTGACTGGCAGTGGCTGCAGCAGTGGGGTGATGGGGGTGATGGGGCTGGTGGCTTCCCCTGATTAGCCTGATTGCCTCCCACAAAGGGAGGCCAGACTGTGCCTTAGGTCCGCTCCCCAAGGGGATCAGGGAGCTGGCCTATGCCGTCAGTAGGACACCCCCTGAGGTCTCCCAATGTGTGAGAGGGGGCAGGCTGGGCTGAGGACCCCCACCCCCAGTGCACAAATTTCGAGCACCAGGCCCCTAGTCCTATATAATAAAAGCATAATATACAAATTGACTTAATGTTGAACCAACCATTTGGTGGGGGATGGGGCTAGCAAGCAGATGGCATCACACCAGCCATGGTGCATGCCAGTGGGCAGAGGGAGGGGATGGTGATGGGGAGGAAGGCGGTAACCAGTGGCGGCAGAGAGGTGATGGCAGGTGGCAGGGCTGCACTTGCTGGCTGGCACCATAGCCTGATCAGCTGCCTGTCACCTCTCACAGTGGGAGTGGGCCTAAGCTGTCAGTAGGACATCCTCTAAGGACCTCTGGACTGTGAGAGGGCTCAGGCCGGGCTGAGGGACCCCCACCAAGTACACAAATTTCCATAAATCAGGACTCTAGTATAGTATTAAGGGGAAAGAAGTAATTGTTATTAGTATTAAGGAGCTAGAATAAATCTGCATTCTTTCTGACAAATAAACTTATCCATGTGCTTACACTTTTACTCTTGAATATAATGATAACTAATAGGTTAAGTTCATTTGTATAAATATATCTACTGTAAGTGGGCTCCTTAGTCAGGACTGCAGTATCCGTAAGCATTACTGAACAGCTATGAGTCATCTTTGTTCGTAATCCAATACTGTTTGTTTTAGGGGATTGTTCTGAAACATCTCTCCTATGCAGTGAGATTAATCAGGATGTTATTTCCTCTCGCCCAGAGCTGTGTGTGTAGTAATTGGGTCATTTGTCTTCCCCATCACGATTAACAGCGGATGGAATCAGTACACTTGCCATGCAGAAGTTTGTCGCTGCCTGAGCTCAGGGAAAATTTGACTACGTCTATCAGATTAACATCCATTTGGAAATAAATGACTCCTATAATCATCAACAGAACCCTGAAGCCGGCTGGGCCTTAGGGAAGGATCATTGTAGTGGAAGGAAGGGGCAGGGTGTGTATGAGGGGAGGCTAGAGAGACCAGGAGGGATAATGAGGAGGACATCTCTGGGATGGTTGCCTTCCCTTGATGCTCAGGAGGGCAAATGCCGAGCCTCATTCTGCCTGTAAATTGGGGGACAGAACTAAACCGTTCGGACGGTATTGGCATATGGCTTAACAACAACAGAACGGCATTGTGAGGTGGGAGATCACACACAGAGGAGCCACACAGGGCTGTTCAAGTGAAAGGAAAATGCCAGAAGGGTGTGCAGCTCTTTGGTAAAGCAGAGTATTTGCAACTCAAGAAAGTCGTGTCTCAGATTAACAACAGTTCAGCAAGTGTGGCTTTCCGCCATGTTATCACTGAGCTAACCAGTGTGTCACGGGAAAGGACATGCTCTGTTCATGTGTCCACACGAATGACTTGCCTGTTGCACACAGACACGTACCTGTGCACACAGATGCTACAGTTCTAGTCCTTTCTACTAACCATTTTCAAGGACCATATTTCATCCCAGTCCTTCATACACATTGCACACTCAAAAAGAATGAGCTCTTTTCAGAGTTAGGCATGTCAGTGGCCTAACCTTTTAGACTATGAGCATGTCAGTGGCCTAACCTTTTAGACTATGAGCAATTCTTTTAAAAGTACAATATTTTCTTCGCAGCTGCAGGTTCTTTGGCTATCCCAACATTTCCCTCATTTTACTACTCGTAAAATAAACTTCAGAGAAAAATAAAATAAAAATATCTTTACTTCTGTGTATTTTTTTTGCCCCTAGTTTCACCCCATTCTATTCTCACTGCAGAAATACAAAGAAATACAATAAAACAAAGAAGTCATCAATATGAACCATGTGATATTTTCTTTTCTTTTTTAAATCATGTGATCTTCAATGAATTGCTCTTCTACTGGAAGTGTTCCTGACAATTTAAAATTTAGGGTGATGATAAAGTAATTCTCTTTCACTAATTCTACTGAACCTTTGTCTTTAGTAGTGATAACTATCAACAATTAGTAATGCATATTACTGTTCCATTACATAGAATGTTTTGTTGTACCTCAGTACTAGTTTATAGGACTCCGCCCTTTTTATGGTCTTGTCCTCCCAAAGTGATGACACTGGCTCATGGCAAAGGAAAATAACTGACTGCCATGGCTATTATCTCTTTTAGACCCTCCAATGTCACACTCATGACTGTTCAACTTATTTGAACATAAAACATTAACATGATCAAAGACTTGCTCAGGTATCCTGAGCATCGTGACAACCTCTGCTTCCATGTCTTCCCTGGAATGCCTTTGAAGCATATTTTCAGACTTTATTATTATAAATGTCTTTTCCTGCAAATATCTATGGCTTAACAATTTTCCCTCGTAATACGAAAGAGATCCTCCTGGACTTTCAACCAGCAGATCATTCTATCACTGAGGACACACAAAGTTATCTTTTTAGTTCTACCTGAAATTAGGTAATTTTCTTTTTTTACAAAATTTGACTTGAGAAAAGAACGTATGTCATGAACAACATTTTATATCTTTTATCTTTCACTGTTGAGAAATCCTTAGCATTTCTGTACGCAGAGGCCAAGAAGCCAAGGGCGAGGGGCTGAAGACGCGAGTGAAAGGGGTGAAGGTTGATTTGGTCCTATCTTGTATTAGTTCTTATTCTTGAGAAGAAAAAGGGCATTGTAGCCCGAGATGGTATGCACTGGGCCTGCAGAAGCTGTTTGATTCAGGACTGACCACGCAGCAGAACTGGAATGAAAGAAGAGAGAGAGAAACAAAGAAAACAGGAAACCCTGTGGGAGGGACCCAGGAGATGGAGCATGAGGTCAGCTCCTACAAGCCTCTCACTCAGTTTCCAAGCAGCTTCTCTGTGGTTCGTACCCTGCAGCATCCTATGATGCTGGCTACTGCCTGAGCCTCCTCAGAGTTCAGTCCTCTCACCCTGAGATCACTTTCTGGATTATTTAGGTTCTTGAAACATAGGATTGTGGAATAAAACAGGCAGCAGGTTCATGTCCCATGTAACATAGAGTGAACTAAATTTCAGAAAAATATGCAGTTGTAGCACAAGTTCATATAGTAGGTTACAAGTGTTCATTTCCCAGAGAAAAGACACAGCAAACAGAAAGGCAAAGGTGATGAATGGAGGTAAGAATAGCCATGGGATAGGAGAATGAGGCTTGGAGAATATAGAGATGGAAAAAATGACAATTTAAAAAAAGAGAGAGAGAGAGAGAGAGAGAGAGAGAGAGAGAGAGAGAGAGAGAGAGAGAGAAAGACTTTGCACACGGAAGGGTTTTGGCAATTTCTGGCTGGGATATTCAGATTTTCAGAAATTGATATGATTATTCTTCCCCCCCCATAACTTTGTTCCATTGTTCAGTTAGTTAGTTCTATCATTCCTCAATCCATTCATGTGCCCACCAATACCCTTCCAATAAATTATTTTTGCATTAAGTAAGCTCAACTTGACTTCTGGTTGCTTCCACAAACTTTTATGCACCCATAATTTTACTAGAAGCCTGAAGCTCTTCTATTTTCTCATCAAGAAGCAGAGCTTTTAGAACAAAAACGCTCCAATTTGCAAGACATTGTTACCTAAACTGCATTGTGCAATATACTGTGTGGTAGGTGTGTGGTGATGTTCTCCTGGCATCTGCTCTGTCTCAATTCCTTGGCTCAGAGGCCCCACACTGACCAGGAATCAGTCTACATAGCAAAGATTATAGCCTCTCAGACTAAAACGACAAGCTTCCTCTCCCAGAAACAGTAAGCTCCATCACTATCTAATTGGAGAAGGTGTGTTTCTTGAAGTATGCACGTGCCCCGTATCAGAGCATGAAGAACGGAAACTCCTCTGACTGCAACTCTACTTTCAGGGAACAGTTGTCGTTCATCAGTTTGGTTAAGAGCTTTGTTCTACACTAAGGCATATGACCAATTTTGCTTTCAGAAAATTGATGGATCTCTGGTGCTGGCCACTATTGTACTATAAAATTTCCAGCTTGCTAAAAAGTAATTTTATTTAGATGCGTTTTTTTATTTGTGTCTTCTTCTTTACTTTTAAAAGTCAAAAGAATACCTTTTGCACGCAAACAATGCACTGTACTGTCAGGCACACCACACTTTTCCAAACCAGCCTTCAATCCCCACAGAAATGTATAAACACTACTTTTCATTCAGGAATTATATTTGATTAGCTTGATTGTTTTTGAGTAGAGACACATTGCTATGGGTTGATTATTGTCCCAAAAGAAGACATGTGAAGTCCTAACCAAGGGTGCCTGTGAGTGTGACCTTACTTGTAAACAGGGTGTTCACAGATGTTGTCAAGTGAGGATGAGATCACGAGGGCGGACCCTAAAACCCAATATGACGGGTGTCCTTAGGAGCAGAGAAAGAGCCATGCAGAGACACAGGCAGGGAGCCGATGCTGCAGACCATGCTGCCAACACCAAGTCTCATTGGCAACCATCACAGCAAGGACGAGGCAGGCAGGACTTCCCCTCCAGGTTTTAGAGGGAGCATGTCCTTCATAGAAATTGATGACCCCCTTTCAGGTAATAAATTTAAGTTGTTTTAAGCCACCCACTAGGTGGCACTTTCTGAGACCAACCATAGGAAACAGATGCATAAGTATCTCAAAATGAAAATATTTTCTAGATTCATTATTTATTTTTTTTTTGGAGGGAGGGATTTTGTCCCTATTCACCCCTCACAGGCAAAATATTTGTCAGAAGTGAGTCTACCTCTTTTCTTCCCTTACAATAATAGCATCTACAATAAGTCAATTCACAATTCAAATAATCCTCTTATTTCAAAGTCCTAAGGGCAAATAAGAGAAGGATGACATGAATTTATATTATTAGCAAACTACTGTGTAGATTTCATTCTATCTCCTTGAGAACATTAGTTTCTCACTGATAACATAATCCTTTTAGATTATTTAATAATCTTATCAGGAGTATTACACAGATACACAGTTAACCCTGTTAAACTAACCTTCCCTGAGAAGAAATGTCATCTATGTGTCTCAAATCTCATATTCCATGCATGGAAACCTTGCAGTGTTGTGTCTCTTGTCTCTGATAAAATGTTCCAGAAATTGTTGTTTTAATTGTGATATTTTGTTTTTTAAATATCTAGACAAAACAAACAAACAAACAAAACCCTATTCTACAGTCACCCGACTCTCTTTTCTGAGCTGTTTCCAGATTTAGAAGTATACTGCCTCAGCTTTCAACAAGCTTATCCACAAAAACAGAGATCAATTTCTATAAATGACAGTCAAGTGTAAGAAATATAAATTGGTGGGATGGACCACAGTGAATTCCCAGACAACATGCATTTGTAGGTTAGATGTGTTGAATCTGAGAACACTTTCCCATTATAACAATGCTGGAATTTTCCACTAAATACATAAGGATCAAAGAACTCAACTCGATTCAGCCTCTTCTCAGGCAGTGCTAAGAATTGCAAACACAATTATAGACAGTAGCTGTGCCACAGCTGCTAGCACCTCTGCCTTGGAAGAGTTCATAGCCTGGATGTTTCCCATGACAACCTGAGTTCAGGTGCACACTGCAGTCTATAAAACACAAAGTCCACACCCTCAAGCTACCTCTCAGGGACCGTGGGCAAATTAAAGTACTTCCAGCAGGTTTTCCTATCCCTGGCCAAAGCAAAATAACACCCTGCCTTCCCTTGTGCAATATGGGCACATAGGTCTCAAATACTAGAGAGAGAGGAACACTGAAAAATGAATGAGTGTTGCAAGTGTTTTCCACTATAGGAGGATTTGGGCAGCATTTGAGAGCAGGCTCTGGGGTAGGCTACAGAATCACACTCTGTAGGTATTGGTGACAGTCAGAAGTGACGTGTTATTTCATCGAAGATCAGGCGAAGTCAGTAAATGGGGCCTCCTAGAAAAGTAGGTCGACATAGGGCATGAAGCACTTGTAAAAAGAAAAGCAAACCATTGGTTCCTGAGCTACTTTAAACGGTCCTCTGAAGAGTTAATTATAGCTTTTCCCAAGGTACATTGCATGAAAATGAATATGTGTTCATTGAAAAGGTTTACCTACAGGCGAAAGTCAAGTACTCGCAAGCTGGGACACTGGGCTCACCAAAGTGAAATTGACTTCAGTGCTGCAGGCTTCTGAGAGGCTCTGACCAGGGTGGGAAGGTAGTGATGTGTTCTGAGCATGGGACCCGCAAGCCCTTTCTTCCCAGGAGCTCCCACCACACTCCATAGCACTCACCTTGGGAAATGCTGTTCTACTGCTATGAAACACTCACAGGTGGCTAGGACACAAGGCTGATTTGTGGTTAAGACAATTCTAATCAAATATATTATATTTTAGAAAAAAATACTTCTACAAACCAACAGGTTTTATTTTACATCCCACATGGCTCATGGTTTTTGTAATTAGCAATACCTTGTAATTTTCTTAATCACAATGTAAGTTCATCCTACAATGATCAATGATTCAACATTCTTTCCCTTGGCTCATGGCCAGCAAGCCATCTACAGATTCAAAGTAATATGCACTTTTCCTCTGAAAAGCACAGGTATGCAATGAGATACCACACAAATGAGCATAAATGCAACTAAAATATTTATGTGTGTGTTTTTAAATACACATGTGTATTTTATAACACATACATATGTGTATTATGTTATAAAATCACACCTAAAATAGAATTTACAAGTAAGCGCATTTAATAAAAATAATTGTTTGTACTACTTTCATCAAAGAATATCTGTCACAAGGAGTTTTACTCTAACATCTACATTTGAAATGATCTGAATCCTTTAACCACATCAACTGACTTACGTAAATCGCCATGCAGACAAGTCACTATCTGTGCGATTCAATGCTATCAGATTTGCTGGACTTCTCCAATGCCCTGGCATACTTAATTTTATGCTCCATAGAGGGAGGAAATGTGTTTTGCCAATCACAATCACTAATACTAAGTGATAGACAATCATGAGGAAAACATTTTTTTGACATCAGTTTTCTGCATGTAAGTCTTCAAATTCTTAAAAGGATATATCACCTATGAACTTTCTTGCATCATTCAATGAAATGTGTAAGGATCTGTGGAAACATCAGGCTTTTTAAATATCTGGTATTGCATCCTATAAGAAAACAGATTTTCTCTCATAATCTGCCTGGCCCTGAACTAAATATAAGTTAATTTTAGAAAGCATATCCTCTATTAATGCACTGCATACAAATGCATGTATACATATGCAATATTTGAAATTTCAGTAGATATTTAACTAGAGGCCTGGTGCACGGATTCATGCACCAGTGGGGTCCCTCGGCCTGGCCTGTGGGGATCAGTGGACCTTCATACCACTGCAGCTCGGCCTTACCCGCCAGCTTCTTGGGTTCCAGCCCGCTGTCCATGTCGATCCCGCACAGCACAAAGTAGTGTGCAAAGCATCAGGCAGCCAAGGAGGAGTCCAAGCTGGACTGGGTTTCTTGCCACTTCTACTCACCCCAGCCATTCAGTGCCTGCCGCTGCTGGGGCACACAGGGGGAGTGTCCACCAGAGAGGCTCACACTGCTGCAGCTGCACTCGCCAGCCATCAGCCCAGCATCTGATGCCCATCTGTCAGCTGAGTGGCACTCCCACTGTGGGAGCACACTGACCACCAGGGAGCAGCTCCTGTGTTGAGTGTCTGCCCTCTGGTGGTCAGTGCATGTAATAGCTACCAGCTGGTCATCTGGTCATCCAGTTGTTTGGTCCTTTAGGCTTTTATATATATATAGATCCATGTAATATACATATATTTGGTATGTTCCATCTCTTATCTCATATTTTGGTATTTTGTTCAGTCTTTTTTTAGTGGGTATACTGGTTTGAGTTTGGGAAGATGTGCTTCCCACATATAATCATTATGTGCTCATATACCTCTTTGGATAGTCTTTAATGATTTTTATTTATTTTTCAGTTAACTTGATTAATATGTAGACAGGTGGATAACTTCAGCTTGTGGAAATTGGTTAGAATTCTTTTTTTCTTTTAATGACCAATCTAAAATGATTTAAAAAAAAACTAAAGTCATTTTACTATTACATAGGCTATTTCAATCTTTTTCTCTTCTAAAGAAATCTAAAATTCAAATAATTACTTTGGGTAGAAAAGAAATTCTTCAATCTGAGGTTAAGAATGTTAATTACTATCTTACTATGACACCAGGATCCAGGGAAATTCAGAAAAGGGCTCTTGGAAAAATCAATCAGCTGCAGAGATACAACAAAACCCATCATTTCAAAGTAGTTTTCATTTCTTTCCGTAGGTCTAATAGCAAAATCATATTCTAGATATGTGGTTTTCCTTCACAGACCACATTTCGGGAAAATGCACATTCCAAGAAAGACTATGAGGTAGACACACTCTCATCATTCCATCTTTCCTTACTCTTTCCACTAACTGAACAGATTATTTACTCTGTTTAAACTGATTTATTAGTTATCTGAATGAAGTTTATTTAATTGTATATAAAATTATATATGAATTATTATTAGCTGCGGAATTTCAGTTGAATTGTTAGTTAAATTATTCAATCTATCTGTTTCCATAAATAGGGGCAGTAATATTAATCACATCCTTGAGCTATTGTGAGAGTAATACTCAATGCATGATAGCTAACAGTATCACTAATGGAAAGTTTAAAAGCTGTTTTTTGAAATCATGTTTTATTGAGTATATCTATATGGGGGAAAAAACAGTGATCTAATGAGGTAGTATTATTATTCTCTAATAATACAAAGTATCAATGTTAGATAAAGTACTACCTTTTTATATAATAAATTTAATTCCATTACAGTATTTTAAATTGTGTTCTTAATTTCTATTGTAAATGAGGCTAGCATAAATATTATTTCATTACGTAAATGGAAAAGAGAACAAATTATTCTTTCTAAAGCATAGTTTACACTATGTAACTTAAATGTTCATCTTAATTAACTCATAAGTGAATCCCTCTCTGGGTAATACACAACCATTAGTATATTTTTGTTTTGTAACGATCAGTATTAAATTTGTGGTTTGTCTTGTCTCTGATAATATATTTTAATGATTGATAACTAGCCTCTTTTATGCTGAGGGAGTTTTTAAGTCAATTAGTTGTGTGAAGCTTTCCAATTAGGTATTATAATGTTGGAAAACAAATATACTAAGTGCATATATATTTCCATATGTTTATATTTACAAAGTGGGGCAAAAGTAGGGTTATAGTTGTAAGTACATGAAACATAGTTTCATACTGGTATTATTGCTTATTAATTATTATATTATTTTCCAGATGAACAACTCTAAACCTATATTTTGGCATATGGAGAGACGTATTTCACATAAATGCTAAGTAATGGTATAAAATGACATTCACATTGGAATACACTGGATGGTTGTTAGTGGTCTCCTCAATATGCATGAGTGAGTAAGTGAACACAAAATTTAACTGAGAATTTTGTATAAATAAACACTAGTAGAGAGTCCAAGTTCATTTGGAAGCAATGGAATGTATTCACAGTCTCATAAGTTCTCAGAGATTTGAGCCAAAACTAAGGCTATATCTCATTAGGGACATTTAACAAGGAGTGGCCAATATACCACTTATGCTAATAAAATGAAAAGTATATTTTCTAATGTTAGCCTCTTAAAACAAAATTTCCCTCTAGCTACTTTCATACTTATACAACTTCTAAACATGTATGCATTTTTTGTGACTGAAGATCAGTAAGATAAATGTTTTAGCCAACCAAGTAACTGAGAGTTTACAAAGATGAATTCACATTTAAGGGGCAATCTTAATAATAGGTCTTATATATACACAGAACAATACTCTCTATAATTGTAAGAGTTTCGTTTTTTGGCTTACTTTGATTCCAGCACTTATATAAAGAGCAATATAATTTAATAAATGTTGACAGATATGTAATCATATAAATATATACATGTTTATGGAAGCTAATATGTCAATATTGGCATAAACATTTAATTAATTATAGGTATATGCATACATGTATATACATACAGGTGTGTTCATTACAGCCTCTTTAATAAATTCTTGAATATTTCTGGTAAATCCTCCATCATTTCCTATCTCTCCTAAATTTAAATATGCTCATATTAACTTGAAAAGAAGCAAGAATCTACAGAGGTTAATGCACAAGATAATGACAGTCATTATTTTCTAAGAAGTAGCGTAATAAAACATTTTGAACATTTACAACTGGGAGCTCACATCTGAGCAATGACCCGTGCCCCCCCACTCAGCTTGCACTCACTGATGAGAAAATTACAGATAACACGGTGATATTTTTGCAGTCAATATCAAGCTGCAAATGACAGAGACCTTGTGATGGTGAGATTTTTGCAGGCTACAGAATAGAGTGACTGGTTCAGTTTGCTGACTGAGTCGCTCAAAGGCTAGGAAACAATCTCATTTTGTCCTTCTACTCCTAACCCTCTCCCTGCAACAGCTCACTGATCCCACACTGCTTTCCCTCATACAATGACATACCTTCGGATGTAAGAAAAGCAATTTGCTTTCTCCCCTTTTACTTGTTGTGAGTTAAGATATTTTTTTTTCAAATGCTGATTTAGACAAGAGGTCACTGGCTTGACTCAGAACATGGATTCAGAGTGTGAGCAGATAAAAGACAGTCAAGTGCAACAGCCCGGCTGCCTTCCACCTGCTTCTCAGGCACGCCTTTGGACACTGGTTTCTCATCATGCATTCGTTCCCTCAATATCACTTTTGATGTCAACTGACTTGTATTTTCAGGAATAAAGGGTTAAACTACGATGGGCTTTACCCCTCTCTAAGATCTGTATGCTACCAGATCTCAGATGCTGCTTTTCTTCTTTAATCTATTTTTGTTATTGATTTCAGAGAGGAAGGGAGAGGGAGAGAGAGATGGAAACATCAATGATGAAAGAGAATCATTGATTGGCTGTCTCCTACATGCCCCCTACTAGGGATCAAGCCCACAACCCTGGCATGTGTCTTGACTGGGAATCAAACTGTGACCTACTGGTTCATAGGTCCACACTTAACTACTGAGCCATGCCAGCCAGGCTGCTTTCCTGTATGTAGTCAGAAAACCAATTTTCCTATGTATTGAACTTTTCACAGAATATCCTTTGAACCCCTCTGGCATAAGTATCCAATAAGGCTCAAGGAATAAAGAATTCAATATGATAATAATTCTTGGAAGTCAACATCTTGAAATAGTAATGAAAATGGAACGTAACAGACTATAATTCAGGTAAAGTGAATGACCATGAGGGTAACCCATGTATGCAAACACTCCATTAAGGTAAACCATACATGCAAAAATTCAGCATCACAGTTTTCTTCGCTTCTACTCAAACTATACTGTGTTTCACCTACCATTCTGGGTCTATGTACCACTTGATTATTATCATCCCCTAAGACTACACCGAGTCTAATACCTTAAACCTTAATGTCCCACTTCTGAGGGAAACACAAATGCACTTAGTGTAATCTCACCTCAACTGTTTTCCTCCTAGGGCACTCTGTTCCTTTGAGGCATCTATTTTCTTAATGGTTCTCACAGTATCTTTCTCCCCCCACCCCAATTACATCCCCTCTTCTTCCATGACATGGATTTTCTATTAGGCTTAGGGTAAATGTCTTATTTTATCTTGGCTAAAACAAAAACCTATGCATTCTCTTCATGTACCTTCACCAGATCAAAATGTTGAGGGTTTGACTCCTCTCTTACCCTTAATAATTTTCAAGAATCATTGTGCTCCTGTAGGTAGAGCACAGGAGGTCTGTCTCGGTGCAGTGGCTGATGCAATGCTGTGAGCTCACTTCAGCAGTTCAGATCTTTCTGGCAAACCAGGAAGATGGCAACGCCTGCCTGAGCCCCTCCTACAGCCACGTACACAGTACCCCAACCTTTACGCTCATTGGCTCCCTAAGAATATGTTCCATGATTGGCTACCTCCACTAATATATACCACTGCATTTCCTCAATAAAATTAGACCTGCGTCACAGAACCTGGTCTCCAGAGTTGTGCATGCAAGCGTCCTAGCGCTAGGGGCTCCGCCGTCCTCACCCCTGAGAAATCCCCTGCTTCATGCTCCCTTACTTAAAATAATTCCACGATATCTCACAGTCTTTGAGATAAACTCCACTGTTCAGCTTAGCAATGCTCAGTTCCCATCTCACTCCCCTGTGTGTGAATATCGCCTAACCACATGTGTGGTGCTCATGGTGCATTCTCCCTCACTGCCCCATGTGTGCATATGCTGCCGCTGCAGGTCCTGGCCCACTTCCTGCTCCCTCCCACCTTCCCCTCGGAAGTCATCAGCCCTGGAAGTCTCTGCTGACTTCCCTGCCACCCCACAGACACCACCCATGTGCAGATCTGTTTCCATAGCACCCACTGTCACAGAACTCATGGCAGAGCATTGCACTCATCCAATTAATTCCACCGATTTCTCTCCAGACTTCTCTCCAGATTTAACACTTTTGAGAGACAAGTCCACACACTGTCACGCATCGCTCCACCACTGAGTTCAGTGCCTAATGGGAAACAGATGCCAAAAAAGGCTCATCCTGGAAGGCTGGCAGGAGACCATCAAAGCAGTGATACTAAAGAAATGTTCTGATGATTCTTTTTGCCAGAGCCTCCCATATGCCTGGAGAACTCTATTTAGTCTTTGGTGAAAGCTGGCCTTAAAATGCTGGTTTTAATACAATAACTAATGTATGCCAGGATAAGACTTAAAAAAAAAAAAAGATGTACTATTTGCATAGAATAAACATAGTATTTTGTGACTTTGAATGAATATTATCCTGCATGCTATCCCACTGTAGACTATAAAGTTGCTGTCAATTTAAAGACTATGAGTGGATATGTCTTTTGGTTCTTTTACCTCCTCTTACTTTGCTTTCCAAGTCCCTACCTTGGCAACTTGAGTTAGTGAATATCTGGTTTCAATATGGAGGTAATTACTATCCACAATAAAAATATGTTATTATAGAAGAAATATTGCTATGGAATAAACACCCTGCAATATCACTGAATACTTAAACATGTATAACATACAAAGTCAATATTTAATCAACCTGTTCTATTCTTTTTGGAAAATAGCATTATTATAATCATTTTGTCTGTTGCTGTTGAGAAGTGCAGATCTCATTATGTAGAACTGGATTTATTTAATGTTTAAAAACTTTTAAATAATAGCTATGGAATATAAACAATTATATCCCTTAACCCCTATTTTTGATTAAGATTATAATTTAGTTCTATTTCTTAGCTTTTCTACTTGACCACATAAGAAACATTTACACTTTATTTTCACATTCTCTTACATAAAACCTTTGAGAATGTTTTACCCTTAGGAACACAACGAAGTTATTATTCTAACATTGTTTTTAGGTCTTTTATTTTTATTCTAAGTTTATACTATAATGCACAAATAAACAAAATTTTAATAATTATTATTTTAAATACGATTTTCTCAGTACAAAATATGAGGATTTGCACATTTCAGGTATGACCTCCCACTAAACAGAATGATCACAGGTTCCAGTAATTGAGGGATATGGAATGGTCCCATGGCAGAGAGAAGTCCCACAAACCCACCTGGTCTTTATTGCTCCTATGGGCTCCATCCATATTTCTATGCATCTGCACTTAGATATTTAACTGGCTGGGGTAAACAGTGTTCAAAAGTTATACTTAGTCTGCTTGAGGAAATAATATAATAACATCATCCAGTGTCACTTGGTAGAAAACAAGTCTCTGAAATCAGAATAAAAAGATAGGGTTGCAAGACTGGAAAGAAAGATTCAAGGAAGAGAAAATAACATTTGCTCATAAGTGACTTTATGGCCTGGGACCAAAAGTTGAGGCAATATAAAATGCTGAGGGAGGAAGAGGTAAGGAAAGAAGGGAGAGAGAGAGAGAGAGAGAGAGAGAGAGAGAGAGAGAGAGAGAGAGAGAGAGAAAGAGAGAGCGCATTAAAGTACTCTAGCCCTGGCAGTTCTGCTCAGTGGTTAGAGCGTTGGACCCAGAACTAAGGATTGTGGGTTTGATTCCTTTCAATTCCTGGTCAACAGCACATGCCTTGGTTATGGGTTGGCTCCCTGGCCCTGATAAGGGCAGAGCCAGAAGCAACCAGTAGATGTGTCTCTCTCACATGTTTCATCACATGATGTTCCTCTCTCTCTCCTCTCCTTCTCCCTCCCTTTCACTAGCTTTAAAAATTAATGGAGAATAGATCCCCCTCCAGTAAGGATTTTTTTTAAAAAAAGGTATTCTAAATTTCCTCACTGACAAATTTTGATTAAGTTGCTCTATATGGAGAAATATTATAAGAGAACTTTATTTTTCCTGACATTCTACTTGCTCAAAGCATCCATTCTTTAGTGCTGGAGCGCTGCTCAGCCAGAAGCTGGGCTCCTGGCTGGCAAGCTCAGTGGTGGTGGCGGGAGCCCCTTCTGCCTCCGTGGCAGTGCTAAGGATGTCCAACTAGGGATCCTGGACTGCGAGAGGGTGCAGGCTGGGCTGAGGGACCTCCCACACTCCATCCCCGAGTGCACAAATCTTGTGCACCAGGCCTCTAGTTGTTTCTATAACTGAACTGGAGATGCTGTTGCATTTTCTACATAAACAATGCTATCATTGGTAAATACTGACATTTAGTTTTCTCCCTTTCCAATTGTTATATGTTATCTTTATTTTACTCACCTCAAAAACCTGCTGAATAATAATAATAAAAAAGCTGAACAGTCACTGAGTTTGATGTCCTTACATTTAGTTATACTTCCAGTGAAAAGTGTGTAGCCAGTAAGTTTTAAAAACTTATTCTACATATCTCTGTCTTTACTAAGACATTTAGTCAATTTACAATGATTAAGTTTAATAATATTTTCCTCTGCTGAAGTGGAAGTTATAAACTCAATATTTCCTTCATTGTTGGTTACGCCTAAAATTTTACAATGTAAATTATTTTGAAAAAAATCTGAAATTAGTTACTATCTTCATCTGCCCAAAGAAACATCGGATGATAGTACATTTTATTTATAACTATCACTCTTCTGATGTATAGGACATTATTGTCCATTATTTAAGTACACAAAAAATATGTGATTATATATTCTTTTTTATTTACTTAATTTTCTTGTTGATTTCAGAGAGAGAAGGGGAGACAGAGACAGAGACAGAGACAGAGAGAGGGGGGAGAAAGAGAGAGAGAGAGAGAGAGAGAGAGAGAGAGAGAGAGAGAGAAACATCAATGATGGGAGAGCATAACTGATCAACTGTCTCCTGCACGCCCCCCACCTGGGATCCAGCCCACAACCTGACCGGGAAATGAACTGTGACCTCCTGGTTCACAGGTCAACACTCAACCACTGGGCCACACTGGCCAGACTGATTATATACTCTTACTGTTTCATAAACAATGTTTCCTAAACAGGTATTACAACATCTTGGCTCTTTTGTTGTGGAAGTTACTTTACCAGAATTTGATTAATAGATAAATTGCTCTTTTTGTCTTTATAATCTGAACATACCTTGTAATCCTCCAATTCTGAAAAGATTTCTCACCTCATAATTCTACAATTATTTTGTCTCAAAGCTTTAAAGACATTGTCCTTATACCTACACTCAAATTCAATCAATAGTACTGAGAAGTGTCCTGCAAGTCTATTATCTCAGCTTTTAGATGATCTTTGAGTTTCTTCAGCTTTACTATGTTGTGTTTTATTAGGGTTTTTAAATGCACATACCCTACTTACCATATATTATGCCTCCTATACCTGAGGGATTGTTAAGGTCAAATCTGTCCACTAAATTTCCTCCATTTGAATATCCAGTTGGATATCTGGAATACCTGATCTTTTATATTCCATACTTTATCATTAAAAAATATGCTTTCTCTCAATATGTTTCCAGGGTTATATTCTTAGACATTTCATGCACTCTTTTTTTTAAAATATATTTTATTGATTTTTTTACAGAGAGGAAGGGAGAGGGAGAGAGAGTTAGAAACATCAATGAAAGAGAAACATCCATCAGCTGCCTCCAGTACACCCCCCACTGGGGATGTGCCTCCAACCAAGGTATATGCCCTTGACCAGAATCGAACCTGGGACCCTTCAGTCCGCAGGCTGATGCTCTATCCACCGAGCCAAACCAGTTCTGGCTTCATGCACTCTTATCTTTGGTTCATAATCTCTCTTTTGTTGTCTTTCCAAATGTTTACTATGTATTGAGTTTTAACTACAAAAATGTTATTTTTTATCTTTGAAATGGTGATTTTTCCCCAAACTTTCTAGATGTTAATGGTAGGTTCTTACTCCTTGCTTATTGCTGTTCTATCTTTTTTTTTTTTTAAATCTCGATTTCACATTTGTATGATAATTACAATTCTGTCGTTTAATGATTCTGTTTATTCTGAACTGCAGATGCTTTTCTTGCCTCTTAATATTTTTTTTTCAGTTCATATGTTTTCCTAATTTGAACGGTGAGGCATCTGAGACTTCAAATGTGAGAGGTGCCATGAAGGCAGAACGGTGTTTCCTCCCCTGGAGTCCAGGGTGTTCGACTCCCCAGAGGCATTTCTGTCTCCTTCCAGAGCCCCGTTCAATGATCGTGTTTATCCCAACACCACGTCCAGCCCAGAGGTTTTTCGATAGCCTCACCGGCCTGAGAAGAAGGATCCCTTTTCAGCTTTCTCGCCACAGCGTCCTACTGCACTTTTGGCTTCCTGTTATCATTACTATTGATTTTAATGTGTATTTTGACCTCCCACATGTTCCTTTATTTTCCAGCTAGTCCAATAATGCATTAGAAAGCATTGTGATAGCACATATTCAAAAAAACTATTTGAATTTGAGCAGGCATATTTTTCTGATGACCTAGACTACTTTATTGTTAGATTTTAAAACTTATTACATAATCAATATATCATGGAGATTTTAAATATATGATTATTTAAAAGCACTAACTTTGAACAAGAATAAGCTCCTGATCCAGCATGTTTTCATCAAGTGAATTTTAACAACAAAAAGGCCATGGCATTCACCCAAGTAATAATTCTTTCTTTCTGTGCACTTTTTTTTATTTTATCCAGAAAACACATATCTAAAATTTGGGAGAAAAGTTTATAAAATATCCTGTTTTGTTGAAGGTAGCCATCATTATACCTGATATTATAAAAGTAATAGCAATCTCAATTATTGACTAACACAATTAGTTTAATATCTGAAGTACCTGAAAGCTAACAATAGTATTAGAGTATTTTCTAACTCTCTAAGCTAATAATCATTATAATGTCAAGTCGAATAGCCAAACATAATTTTTTAAGGAGCCTGCTACTGTTAATTTTATAAAAATATAGTCAAAGCCAGGCCTAGAAACAGGTCGGATTAGGAAATGACCACACTATTTTATTTACAGGGTTCTGACTGGGTAAATGAAATTTCATTATACTATACCAGAGTGTATACACACACACACACACACACACTCTCACATATATATTCAGCTTATTAAATATATTAGCATATGTTATATATATAATAGACATAAGTATAAATGTGTATATGTACATGAATATTTTATAAATTTATATGTGAATTAAATGTAAATTTATAAATTAAATTGGCTTTTAGAGAGTATTTTCCTAAACAGTTATCAAATAAATTACTGAATGAATACATGGATTAATATTCCAAGGTCAAAAGTACAGGTCGTTTATCTGGTCTCTACGGAGGCATGTGTATTGCTGGAGTTAATGACAATTATCTTTCCAGATGAAAGATTAATGACTAATGCTGTAAGATGTAAGAATGATGCACAGCTCTGCCAGTACATTTAAAGAGTTTATGAATTCCTCTATTTCATGTGCGTTTAGAATTCAGCTTTTAGCATTAGATTCCTGAGCTAACCCTTAGCATCTGCAGGTCATTCTTTCCAAGAGCTAAGCTTACTTGACTTCCACCTGCATGTATGAGGTCCTTCAAGTCTCCAGAACAAATATAACCTCTAGGCAGGAGGAATTTAGCACCATCACACTGGCAACATGAATAAATAACCAAACACTACTATTCACTCAAACTGAATTTACCTGCGTACCCACGCTTATTATTGAGACTTAGTGCCACCTGCATTCCATTTTGACGTCAGAACCTTAGCTTGAGAACTTATCCATTGTGTCTAGACTCGTACATTGCTCTTGATAAACTGCTCTTCTAGGTATTGAATGCTGTCCCTGAACTCAGGCCTGTGGTGGTGACCCCATCTACTGACGCAACCCTAGTCTTCTACCATTTGCCCTTTCTCCTATAATTCTATGAAACTTAGAGTCAGACTCCTCTGAGATAAAATTCTAATTTCGTTTCTTCCTAACCGCAATGCCTCCACCTTCAAATCAATTGCCCCAAGAACGTGACATAGAGACCCCAAAGTTAGGAGTACAAGTGCACATTATTCAGGCTTAGACCCCTTTTTTAAAAAAAGTGAGGCTAAGGAGAAAGAGGGGAGAAAAAACTCCAGAGGATTAGAGAGAAAGCAAGAAACACTATTAAAAAGGGTGAGGTGCAAATATGTTACCTCTGGGTCCAGGCGGAAATGGAAAACAAACAAACACTAAGAGTCTGGGTCATCTTGAAGGTCCCCTAACTAAAAGCTTGCGTTGACTGGATCAGGAGGTCAGGAGGGGCCCGCTTGGGTGAGCACCAGCAGTGGGAAGTGAGGAAGGTAAGAGTTGTCAGCTGGTAGGATGTGGACCTCATCACAAAATATTTTTAGAGTAAGACCCCACGGAGGCGTTGAAGCAAAACCCTCAAACAGTCTCTCGTGACTTGTTGGCGCATTTGGGCTTCTATCACTGCGAGGAAACCAATGCCGGATTACAAATACAACACTCATTTATGGCCTTGCCTTTTTCTTTAAGAACTGTAACCTCTGAATTTTTCTACAGAAAAAAAATATGAACAGACAATTGTGATTAAAGCAAAGAGTTGGAAAAAGTAGACTGAAGAAAGTGACCAGCATACTTTCTTAAGGCAACTTTTTGAGCCTGAGTCATGTTCAAGTTTGGATCCGGGGAACGATGCTATGAATGAATGATGAACGGTTTGATTTAAGTAAGACTGGACTTTTTAATACCTAAAAATTACACTTTTTATAGCCACAATAACCCCAGATGCCACTAGATCTTCCACAGATACCGTCTAGGCAGTAAAGGGTGGTCTACCATTGTGTTTCAGAGACAATGGTGCAAGAAAAAAAAACAGAGCTTCTCATTATCCTCTTCTTGCAACTCCAGCTCATTCAGTAAATATAGGTCTGGAAAGGCGGCATGAAAATACACTAAATAATAGTTGCTTCCTTGTCTTATCAATTAAGTGTCTGCCAGGGCCATCTGCATGGTCCAGATTTGCTAGCAATCTTGAGTTTGTTTACCTACACTCTGAGGGATAAGGCTATGTTCAGTCGATGGTGTGCAATTTCTACATCTGGTGCAGCTCTCTCTGCGCCGCCATGCCTGCAAAGATGTTTCATTGGAGAACATCTTCAGGGAATGGCTTTCAGCCATCACGTGGAATCGTTACCCAAAGAACTCCATCAATAGTACATGGGGGGTTCCTTATTCCTGCACTGACTGCTGCTTCCAATAGATCTCCTTCCTATTTTCTTCTGTTTTCTCTTCAGAGAAATATCTACTCAAAATTATCCAAGGGAAGGGTGTTAAGCCAATTAAAGACAGAGAATTAAGTTCCATGTTCTTTAATATGATAAACGGTCTTCTACCCTAATATCTGTGATACAATCCTGGGATAGCCTCCTGTGAAATTTATCAACAATACTATCTCAGTGGTTTGTCTGCAATAACCCTAGAAACATTTGAGTCAAATAATCATAGTGCATAACAACCATTTAGAAGAGTGCCGCCTTCATAAAGAGAGGAGAATACCATAAGACAAATTTATTTTGGGTTGAGGTAACACTTGTAAATAACATCCAGTTTGCTTCATTTAGACCAAGGCAAATCAATTTTTGTGCTTCAATAATATTTTTATTCAATTTTCTAATATAATTTAGAGGTGTTTTCTCAAGGGCTTAGGAAATTTACTACTTTTAAAACAGTAAAATATATTATACCCAGTGCCTACTTCTACATTTGCAAAGAGTTGTTGACATAATTCAGATAAATTAAGATGGCGGCGATAAATTTCTAGCGCTGTCAGGAAAATTCAACAGTCCCAATAAAATCTGCCTCCAAGAAGGAATCTGGGACATGTACTTTGCAAGGTATGCATTGGCGCAGACTATAGACTTCCATGGAAAATCTGTGGCGTCTTCCCCCCTGGCTGGATACCCCCAGAACCCCTTATGTTTGACTCTCAAGAGCAAATAAGAACCTTGGTCCTGTTTTAAGAACCACCTGGAAACAAGGGTCCAGTCTTGGCTACAAATATGGGGTCCCCATTTGCTAAAATAGTTTTCCTCCATACATGTTCTGGTGATAACACTGTGTGATCACAACAATCCCACTAGCATTGCGGTGTGAGAAATGAAACATGAGAACTTCCATTTCACGTCCAGGCAGTGACTTAAGCTGAATCAAAAGTGAATAAACATCTCAATCTTAGTATTTCCTTTGGCAGCCATAGCTTTGAATTCAAAGCTTATAAGAAAACAGTGTATAGGGAAGTCTGTTTCTCAAAATGTTTGGCTGAAATATTTTTAAAAATCACCAAAACTTATCAAACTCTATGTGCCATAGACAGTTGCTAACATTTTAAAGCACGTTTATGTGATAATTCAATTTCTTGTTTTTTCACTTTTCTTTACCTTCTTTTCAGAATATTTCCTAATACATGGTACAATTTGCAAGACTTTGTCCTCACAGTTTTCTGTTATAGTAGGAGCAAGATATGCACAGAAATATCTATATTTTAAGGCATAATCTAGTAAATGTCTTACAAGTGATAGTAAAGTAAAATAGAGAAAGAAGAAAAGCCATTTCTAGATGAATTAGGGGATTTTCATGCAGATGCTACCTCGACTGGCTTTACAAGATAGATAGAATTTGGATTGACAGGTAAGTGTAGAAAAACTTTCCAAACAAAAGGAACACCTTAACTACAACTGACTGTGCACAGAGTGTGCCCCTCAAATACAAGGGAAAATGAATTCTGTTACTAGAGGAAAGCGCTGTTCTTTTTGAGAAATATTGATAGTTAAGGCCAGGGGTCAGGCTTAGAGGCTGCAATGTCTCAGTGTGCACGGTGAACTTATATAGTCACTGGAGGTATCTGTGATATCCTGAGGATGTGCACAGTGGTGGCAGACAGAATTTACTGTGCTGCGAATTATCACACGGCATTACTTTACTATTCTAGACACAGGACAAAAGTGACCTCTTTCTGGGAATGATCAGGAAGGAGGCAGAGGTTATGTTAATTAATGCTTACACAATGACCAATGATTCACTATGCCTTACATGATTGGAGAGAATTATTATTACTTCGGTTATAAAAACTTACTTCCCTTTACTATTTTTATTGATTGAACAGAGGCTTGATGCACAAAGATTCTTGCAAGAATAGGCCTTCCTTCCCCTGGCTGCTGGCACTGGCTTCCCTCCTGCACCTGGGACTTGGGCCTTCACTCTGGCTGTCACTTCCCGCCTTCGCTCTGGGCCAGAACCGCCTCCTGCCTGCTCCAGCTGGCTCCGAGGCTCCAGCTCACGCTGCCATCTTTGTGGCTATGGGCGCCACCATCTTTGTGGCTATGGGTGCTGCCATCTTTGTGATGGAGTGACAGTTAATTTGCATATTACCCTTTTGTTAGTATAGACTGATTTTTGAAAGAGAGGAAGGGAGAAAGAGAAAAAAGAAAGAAGAGAGAGAAAGAGAGAGAGAGAAGAGAAACATTCCACTTACCAATATTCGTGCATTCATTGTTTGATTCTTGTATGTGCCTTGACTGGGGATGGGACCTCCAACCTTGAAATATCAGGACGATGTTCTAAGCAACTGAGTTATCTGGCCAACGCCTCCCTTCACCATTTTTTAATAAATAAATCCAAATTGTAAAAAAAATCATCCTTAAACTCATTTGTTCAAATTCTACATTGAATATATTTACCATTTTCATCAAACACTTTTTTAATATATTCTGATGGATCAGAAAACCATGCAATAGATTTGAATACCTTAGTATGTTTAATGGCACCACATGTTAAGTCACATGAATCACTTTCTTGCATAATAAAAATCTGTATAATTATAGTATCCTGTTATATGGCAGAACTGTGAAATAGTTTTTATGTAATGCTAACACCTTACTCATGACAAAAAATGTTGCAGTATAATTTTATATAAGTTCCTAAAGATCAAATGGCTAAGAGATAATTATTTGCTCTTAAGAGAATGGCCAATAGGGTACTGAATGCATCAGAAGGATCTTAAAGAGACAAATTATTTTTTTAATCCTTACCCAAGCACATATTTCCATTGATTAATTGATTTTGATTTGGGAGATGAGAGAGAGAGAGAGAGAGAGAGAGAGAGAGAGAGAGAGAGAGAGAGAGAAAGAGAGAGGGAGGGAGGCAGAGAGGGAGGAAGAGGGAGAGAAAAAGAGTTGGGGGAGATGGGTTGTTGCCTGCTATTCACTCCCCTGACTGGGTATCTAACCCGCAACCTAGGTATGGGCCTGGACTGAAGATTGAACCTGAACTCTCTCGTGCACTAGATGATACTCCAATCAACTGAGCCACCAGGAGCTAGGGCAAGAGACGGATTCTTAGTATAAAGGAGCAGAAGATTGAAATAAAAATTCAGCTATCTCACCTTTTGACTAGAATCATATCTGCTTAAAAAAATTAAAATCCAAAAAAGTGATGAATTTCATAATGCACCATATACTCCATTTTTTAAAGAAAAATGCTATGGGAAATATAAAATATTGGCCATTAATTTGTTAAAAATAAATAATTGTATACATTATTAATACACAAAACTTTAAATTAATTTTATAACTTTGCATTTGTAAAAGAAAATTAAGGTCCACAATACAAGGCTATAATGAATTAATAAAGCATATGAATTGCATTGAGATTGACAGATATTTATAAAAAAACTTGTCAGACAGCAGGAAGACCGTAAGTACAGCCCACTGAGCACAGAAAGTGCCCTGCAAATACAAGGAAGCCTGAGTATTCTGTGACTAGAGGAAAACGCTGTCCCTTTTAAGAAATGCTGAGAGTTAAGATGAAGAAGATACTTTGGGGTCAGGGTTTCCTAATGTTTCTCAAAATAAGTAAGATGAAAATTACATATTTTTCTTGATACATTGAATCTATTCTATAGGAATGTTAGGTCAAACTAATGATTATTCATACAATCGTTAAGTTAAACGTGAAAGGCGCTGAAAGGCAAGAACAATCCAAATTTCTTTCTGCTGTTTTGCGTCCCTTTGGTCTTGTACACAACAGCCTGTTGGCAATTTTGGAGTTATCTGCGGCGAAGCTTTCAATAAAGAGTGCTGCATGCCATCACAGTGACGATTTTGTGCACAAATGCTATTCCCGTACTGCAGAATGCATAAGGGACAGAAACACTTGGGTCTTTTCCCTTTATTTTTACTGTAATTTTTCTTAATTTTGCATTGTGTTCAAACCTATTCTTTGTTCAGGAATTGTGGGCATTATGAGTGACCTATCCACATATATCTGTGCTCACAACACATTTTTTAATTGATTTTAGAGAGGAAAGAAGAGGGAGAGAGAGAAACATCAGTGATGAGAATTTATCACTGATCGGCTGCCTCCTGCACACCCCACACTGGGGATCAAGCCAGCAACCCAAGCATGTGCCCTGACTGGGAATTAAACCCTGACCTTCTGGTTCATAGGTTGACACTCAACCACTCAACCACACTGGCTGGGCAACAACACGTTGTTTGTTTGTTTGTTTGTTTGTTTGTTTGTTTTGTCTCCCCAAGTAACCTTAATGCTTCTGTAAGTTTTGGGCACACAGAACAGGTTCATCTGGGACTTGGTTTCTAGACTTTTCTAGAGGTGATCCATCCTCTAAAGGAAAGCTCTGACCATGGCTTCGAAAAGGTCAGTCACACTGAAGATGAAGCGATAATAGATGATGCAGAGTAACACTAGACCCTTCGTCTTCCTGCTCCAATAGGCGGATGGGGTCAAGAGCATTTATGACAGCTACATAGAGTTTGTTTTTACCATCTGTTTGTTCTACATAAAATCAGCCTATTCTTTGAAAATGTGCATACCTCCCTTGGATGGTTTGATTGCATTTTACCTTATTTCTGACGACTTCAATATGTTTTTGGCAAAGACTAGAAAGTCTCACAGGATCCTTTGCTGAAACATGGAAAGTTGCCAGAATGTTTTAGAAACAAAGTAACGAAAAAAGAGTGCATTATCATTCTCACAGTGCAGCTTTCAGAGCACCAGCTTCGTACCTTACACAGATTTGACATCTAAGCTTTGAAATGTAACATATTTTGGCTTCCATTTTTAGGGTTACTAACTTCATCTTTATTCTCTCAATAATGATATTTACTTTTAAATATATTTTAATTGATTTCAGAGAGGAAGGAAGAGTGAGAGAGAGAGATAGAAATATCAATGATGAGAGAGAATCACTGATCGGCTGCCTCCTGCACACCCCACAGTAAAGACCAGGTCTACAACCCAGGCATGTGCCTTTGACTGGAATTGACTTGGGACCCTTCAGTCCGCAGGTCAACACTCTATCCACTGAGCCAAACCAGCTAGGACTCAATAATGCTATTTACATATTACTTTATATGATCTGGAAGTGCTTATGTTATAAATTCTATGACTATATAGATTTTGTTTGTAGGCACCTTCCCAGGTGAATAAATGAACATATATTGAACTAGTAACACCACACTTGAACTAGTAATACTAAATCAGTTCACTAAATTAAGATAAATGAAGCTATACTGGTTTAGGCATATTTAACTTAGAAATTTAAAGCAAAAGTATTTTAGGTTTCAAATTTCCTAATGTCCATTTTCCACTTACATTTGACCCCATATCATGGTTTCTATTAATAGGAATATATATTTCTATATATTTGAATTATATCCCTTTATTTCATCCATAAGCCAGTTAAAATGGTTCGAGTTAAAAATTAATTACTTAACCATTTCTGAAACTATCAGAAATAAAATAGGCATGTGCTTCTACCACTGATAAAATTATGGATAAATGACTAAGAAGGCAAATAGAATCATGTACATAGTATATGAAAATTATAATAGTACTAGAGGCCCAGTGCACAAAAATTTGTGCACTCGAGGAGATGGTAGTTTCCTCCGCCCAACCCCTGCCCTCTCATAATCTGGGACCCCCTCAGGAGATGTCCACCTGCTGGCTCCCTGGGGGATCGGACCTATGCTGGCAGTCAGACATCCCTCTGGCAGCCCAGGAACCCTCAGGGGATGTCCACTTGCCAGCAGGGAGCAGGCCTAAGCTGTAGTCGGACATCCTTAGTGCTTCTGAGGAGGCAGGAGAGATTCCCACCATCACCGCCATCAGCCTGGCTTATGGCTGAGCAAAGCTCCCCCTGTGGGAGCACACTGACCACCAGGGTCAGCTCCTGCATTGAGCATCTGCCCCTGGTGGTAAGTGTGTCATAATGACCAGTCATTCCCAGTGGTTCTGCTGTTAGCTCAATTTGCATATTACCCTTTTATTATATAGGATAGAGGCCTGGTGCATGAGTGGGGGCCGGCTGGTTTGCCTTGAAGGGTGTCCTGGATCAGGTTGGGGGTCCCACTGGGATGCCTGGCCAGCCTGGGTGAGAGGTTGAGGGCCATTTTCAGGCTGGCCACAACCCCTTCAAGGTGGGTGTCCCCCCTGGGGGCTAAGGGCCATTTTCAGGCTGGCCACACCTCCTTCAGGGAAGGGTCCCTGCTGGGTGCCTGGCCAGCCTGGATGAGGGGCTGAGGGCCATTTTCAGGCTGGCCACATCCCCTGCAGAGAGGGGGTCCCTGCTGGAGTGCTTTGCCAGCCTGGGTGAGTGGCTGATGGCTGTTGGCAGCGAGGCTGGCTGAAAGCAGGTATCTGGAATTCATTTATATTCTATAATTGAAACTTTGTTGCCGTGAGCAGAGGCCACAGCCGGCCAAGGCAGGCAGGAACCTTAGCTTCCTCCATCATGCTCTGGAGGGGAGGCGGGTTCTCTCTGCCAGGCCTGCCCCCTTTCACAGTCTGAGAGCCCTCAGGGACAGGAGGCAACCAAGAGATCAGGGAAAGGCAATGCCTCCATCACACCTCTACTGCTGCCACTGCTGGCAACACCTCAGCTGGCCCTAGTTACCTGTGGCCCTGGGTGGCTGGGAAGCGACCATTCAAGGAATGCCTGCGCTTGGGGCCAGCCCTGGGCGGCTAGGGGGCTGAGGGAACTGGGGGATTCTGGAGGTTGGTGGGCAGAGCAGCTGGGCCTACCTGGGGGTGGGCCTGGCCTTACCATGCACCTGGCACCCCAATGGAGCTGAGGGGACTGGGTGCCACCATCTTGTGGCTGTGGGCACCGCCATCTTTGAGGATGTGGCAGTCAATTAGCATATTCCCTCCTTCTTGGCTGTAGGTGCCATCATCTTTGCAATGGAGTGAGGGTCAATTAGCATATTCCCTAGTTATTAACAGGATTTACTGGGCAGTTTAATGATTGGTGTAAGTCCTTATTAATTGTGTTGGAAACCTGTTATGAGTTCTTTTTGGTACTGGTATGCCAGCACTAAACAGAATAGCCTATGAGTCTTTGAACTATTTTTCTGCATTTTTTTAATCCTTTATTTTTCAAGGGATGGCTTTAAAATGCTCCAAAGAAATAGGTTTAACAAAGGCATAAGTTTTTTCATTATCAAGAGTATGGAAACTATAAAATTTATAACAGGGCAGATTGTAATTGACTTGAGCTAGGATTCCTATAAAAGTAGACACTTCAGATTGTCTAGTCCACTGTGTACCAAGTTGATACAAGCAATGTTTACCTACCTTTATTCCAATGACCAAGAGGTTATGACATGTTCATTTGTTGAAACTTGACATTTTTTGAAAAATATAAAGAAAATTATTTCAAACCAACTAATAGCCTGGAATAAAGTATTGTTAACAAATCCACTTAATTTATTCTTTTGTTTTTGTTAATTTAAAAATTCTTTTGTTTAAATAATAATTTAAAAATTATTATTTTTAAAGACTCATTTTGGTTAATTGATACTCTGTTTTACAGGTATAAATATAGGTTTTTTAATTATAATTTCTGTAGTTTTAATTTCTTTAGGTATATTTTGATATATTCTGGTTTCTTAAATATTCACATGATTCTTATCATTTTTTTGTTTTCAATTAATGCATTTATTACTCTTACTTTTACTTTAACAAAATTCAAACACTACAAGGTTTGATATTTCATAGATTTTGTGTTTGTGACTTCCCTTTGAATACTTGTTTAAGCTCCAGTGTTAGTTAGTGTCCCAGATGTAAAAACAGATATTCAGAGAACGGGTTAGCAATGAACTATTGAAAGTGGTAGAAGAAAACCACACGGACAGTGCACTCTGACATGGCTAATCACAGGAGTGCCAAGGAGGCACGGAGGCAGGGTTGTTTCATGAGGTTGTGAATACAAGCAGATGGAACCCTTGCAGCTCAGAGTAGGATAGAAAGGGACAAAAAGGTGGATGGTCAGTGTGGAGGACCCACTGGAAGTGAAATGGCATAGTTACTCATGGCACGGAGCTACTCTTAGGAACTTTATTTTTCATTTGGTATTTAATGGCATAAAGACCAGAGTATAGAATTTGGTTCAGCTGTACAGAGTTTGCTTTAACCATTAGTTTGTTTTTATCATCAGTGATCTCTATTGATGTACTTGGAATTGAAGTATTCTGTATCCAATGGATTAAGAACTTTCTACCCATATCTCTTAGAGCATGCTTGTGAAATTTGATTTTCAAAACCTTCAACAACATTTTTTCTACCTAATATCTCTAGCAAAGTGTAAATTTCTCCAACTATGAATTTCATTTTTATCATTTTTTTTGTTTAAACTCTTGAATGTTATTTTGGTAGAAAAGCTGTGTTATGTGGGTAGTTCTTTCCTAAGCCCTTTTAATTCATTATGTACTATATTCTGTCAACTATCTTATTACTGAGAAATCTGATTCAATCTCATTTTCATTTGATGATATGCAACCTTTCTTTTTTCGGCACCTACCTTAAAAACGTCTTAATATTTGTAAAAATCTGCATTTCACAACAGCATGCCTAAGAGGATACTGAATTTTATTTACCTGGTTTAGCATTTTCAATGTGAGGATTTATAGTATATATTCAAATCTAAAAAACAAAACAAAACAAAACAAAAAGCAATAACAAAACAACCCTACATTTGTATTCCTTTAAATCCTGTTCCTCCTGTATTTGTTTTATTTATTCAAAAAATTATATTATTTAACTTAAATTGAATATCACAAAATATGTTTTTTCTAACTGGTTATTTTCCTCTATCAACCTATTCATGTTTTATATCATTTGCTTATATTCCATAAATGTCTTACATTATAAATGTTCATCCATTTATCACTTTGGAACCATAAACATATGTTAAAATCTTTTTTTTAGGCTGTCAAATTATTTTGATTTAATGTTCTGATTATTAATGTATTTGGTTTGCAGAGTAGTAACTGCCTTCACATTTTGAAATCATAATTTACAGGAAAATTTTAAGTAGTTTCCCTCCTCACTCACTTTTTCTCTTTGTACTACTGCCCTGGCCCCTTGAAAAGTGGCTATAAAATGAACTCCCCTGGCCACTCAAGTTTCACAATGCAAATCCAGGTCCCATATGAGCAGTTTGGTGTCCCTTATACTATGGCAATAGGGGAAAATTGATGATCCAAACACCCACCCAATGATTTGGCTCGGCATCTAATTGCAAGCATGGGCCTTTATCTACCCACCTATCCCAAGCGGCAGCCTCGGTTAACTGCTTTGTCATGCTTCTGTCACACGTGGGGAACCATTGCCCCAAACCCTGGGTTTGAACCTTACTTCACTCCTCCACCTTAGAAAGAGCAATTTTGAACATTGTATGAGCTCAACTCCCAGTCATATAATTTTGAGTATTTCAGAACCTAGACACAGTAGGCTGAGAGTTTCAGCCAGGCTCATCTCATTCTCTCTGTTTAGTTTAATTTCTGTACATACTTTGCCTATTATGATTTACCATTTATCTATCACTAAAGGCCCGGTGCACAAAAATTTGTGCACTATTTGTGCACTCGAGGGAAAGCCATAACACCTATATCAGTCAGGACGCCCCACAGAAACAGAATAAATAGGATGTATATATGTATGTATACTAGGGGCCCGGTGCACAAAAATTTGTGCACTCAGGGGGGGACCCCTCAGCCCGGCCTGTGCCCTCTCACAGTGTGGGACCCCTTGGGGGATGTCAACTAGCTGGTGTGCCTGGCCAGTGTGGGTGAGGGTCTGATGGCTGTTTGCAGGCTGGCCAAGTTCCCCAGTGGAGACCCTTACCCCATGGATGTGTGGCCAGCCTGGGTGAGGGGCAGAGGGCCATTTTCAGGCTGCCCACAGGCCCTTTAGGGTTCAGGTCCCTACTTGGGTGCCTGGCTAGAAGCAGGTATTGGGGGTTTGTTTATTTTCTGTAATTGAAACTTTGTAGCCTTGAGTAGAGCTCAGGGCCCGCAGCACTCTGGCTTCCTCCACTGCCCGGAGCAACTCCAGCTCCTTGGCTACTGCCATCTTACTTGAGTTAATTTGCATATTTGCTCCTGATTGGTTGGTGGGTGTGGCTTGTGGGTGTGACTTGTGGGTGTCACAGAGTGAGGGTTAATTTGCATATTACTCTTTTATTAGATAGGATTGCCATGGGTTTGAACTTTGGGTACAAGAACTGGTCAAAGTTTTTCCCAAAGGAGCACGATAGTTAAATACAGACCTAAAACTGGCTCCTTTTTATATTTAGGAAATGTTAATTCACACATTATATCTGACCCTTCCATTTGATACCATACAGTGTGAACACTCACCACTTTGTGGTACATTGTTTGAATTTCATGCTTCATTGTGCCACAGAGAATGTTTCTTCTCATTACGCTTTCATGCATATTTTTCCTTATTGGCCACACATGTTTATCCTTGTAACTGTTTGTGGCAAGACTACTTCCTGCCATTTACAAATAATTATTTCTGTAATTAGTTAATTACTCCGTTTTTCTCTCTCCCTTTTCAGAATCATAGACATCTTTAAAAATACCTATTTTTCAATCCAAAATTTTGGCATCCTTGCCATTGATTCAAGTTATCATTTTTTTTTTACATATAGAACCTTATACACATTCAGAAGTGATATGTGTATAAATATAGATATAAAATCGTACATAAAAGGTATATTTTCAAGTATTTTATGCTTGATCTGTATTATTAATAATTTATATTTATGTTTTCTAAATGTTTTTGTCATTTAAGAGAAGTATAAATGGTTTGTTTACTTGGTATTAGAACTAATAATATCTGCTGTTAAGTGGCCTAACAAATGTTTATTTATTTTATTGAGTTATTAAGTACCTAATAATATTATCTGCCAAAATAATGTTCTATCTTTCTACCTGCTTCACCTCTTAATAAAATTACCCTGCCTTATTTCATCTGCTATTTTCAGAAAGCAATAATATGAAAGCTGTGACAGCAGGTATCCCCTTCGCCTTGCTTTCAGAGGACTATTTTATGCTTAAATTACTGTGAAATGTCACAAAATGTATTTTTGATTGAGTTAGTAGTCCCCCCAGTTCATTATATTCCTTTTCAATATTTATTTTAAGTAATAGAAATGGATGACAAAAGAGGCAAAAGAGTAAGTAGCTGGGGCCATAAGGATTAGTTCTCAAATTCACCTATTGATAATAATCATCACGTGTAATATAATAACTGAAAACTTTTTAACTTTCTCATCAGCCAGGTAGTTTTCTAAATTACTGAGATGTATGAACTCATTAAATCCTCATAAAATTTCCATGAAGTGGGTACAATTATTATCTACGTGCAACACAAGTGGGCTGAGGCACAGAGAGATGAGTCGCTTCCCCACGGTGACAGAGCTGCTGAGTGTTCTCCTGGTATATGCCCTTGTGATTAATCTAGGCATCCTGCCTTTCAAACACTGACATACGGACATGACATTTTGTGAATAGCAACATGAGTTGCGTATAAATAGCATATTCAAATGTTTACTAACTGTAATTACCTTAATTTTTCATAAGGTTATGATTTGGACAATTGGGTTCTTTGTTTTTGATGATAGAAGTACTATATCTAAGTTCAAACACTGAACATGTTGTATTTCATCAACATATGTTCTTTTAAGAAGCAAAACATGAAGGGATGCTGATTTCGTCCCTATTTAAAGTAAAAGCTGTTGAAATTGCTAAGGGGCCCACTAGGCAGATCTGCCCTTGGATTTTCAGTTATATGAGTTTCTGGACAATTTCACCATGATCTAGCCCATTGCAGATTCATAATAAGTGTTTTTGGGCTCTGGACAAGTACATTCCTTCAGGGAAATAAGAAAGCAAATGTTAGGAATTAAGTAAACAGTCTGACTGTTCTCAAAATAAGCCAAGTAATTCGTGCCCAAACTGCCTTACCAGCATACAGGTCTCAAACCATATGAAGCCATCCCCTTCAGCTTGCTGACACTTCCAATCCTTTAATTGGGACACCAACCCCTTATTATATTTTGCCTCAGGGATCCAATAGTACCTATGGAACATTTTAAATTGAATAGCCCTCAGGCGAGCTTCTCCACTGTGCCCAAATGCTAATTGATGAATATGCTTGTCTTAATTCTTTATTTTAAATTTGTCCTTTTCTCTTTGCCTCTCATTTTAAATTTTCAATTATTTCCTGCAACATTCCCTTAGTCACTATTACATTATTAGATTTTAGGTATTATGATATTTAACTTTCATTACATGCTATGTTGTAAAAAAAAAGTGCTTATTTCAAGAAAGATTAAAAGAGGAATTTCTTTTAGACGTAAATATCTTACACTCATAAATGAATTTTGTTAATTTAAATTAGATGGCATAACCTGATTATCAAATGAATCATGAAAGAACAATAATAACTTGGTAAATATTCTGGAAATATCTCATAGTGATTATAGTACAATGAACTTACTAGGATTTCCTAATGCAAAGATCTTGTTTAAACATTAATAAAGCAAGGGAAAACAGAAGCTAAGTGGCAAAAACTCAAGGAAGACATCTTCATAATGTTAAAAATTTTTAAATAAACAACAAGTAAAACTAATTTAGAAAACATATATTTCTGACTATTTTCATTCAGCTATTAACTTTTTCTTTTTCTAAGAAATTTGTTCTTCTAAGCAATGCCAAAATAAAGTTTATGTATGGGCAAAAATGGGCAGATAAAGAAAAAATTATAATATTTTCAAAGATAAAGATACAAAAATATTCAAATTAGCATTGTTTACAACATCAAAAATAAATTACATGCCATCAACAAGAGAATGAATAGACTATTCTAAACATTGTCACAGTTAAGTATTAAACAATAGTAAAAATGAATTATAGCTATAAATAAAACATAAATAGCCCAGCCAGCATGGCTCAGCAGTTGAGTGTCAACCAATGAACATTCCCAGTTGCCAGCTCAATCCTGTAGGGGTATGCAGTCAGGTTCCAATTAAATTAAATTACAAGACGTCAGGTATTGTCCAAGGATAGTAACATGAAAAGAACCATGAGGTGGAATTAAATAAACATTATTCACTTAAAATAAAAAATGGAAAAAAGTTATTGAGAAATCTAGAGAGAAAAATTGCAAACCAAACTCTTCAAAACGCAAACAAAAAGAAAAATACTGAGTTTCTGCAGATGAGAATCTGTACATGGATCTGAAATGAACTTGGTGGAAAACAAAATCAAAATATTAGAATTTCAGAGAGGACAGATGCCTAAGAAATCATCAATCCCAATGTCTTTGTTTTCAATATAGGGAAATAAAGTTGGAGGCTTCAACATAATATGTCATGTTTCTCAAGTTCATGAAATATATTTGATGGCCTAGGTTATGTAGGACTTGTGTTGATATATTGTGACTTCCATACATCATCAGTTGAAAATTGTCTAAGAATGCTCTCTAATAATGCTTGTCTTGCTACAAACCTGAGTTTATGAAGAAGAGTCTTCTTCTTCCACTTAAAAGAAGAAAAGAAATAAAAATTTAACTAAAGAAACTTGGGTAATATGTAATTGATGACATTTCCTGTGTTGAGCGTCTGCCCCCTGGTGGTCATAGCTACTGGTCAAATGGTTGACCAGTTGCTTAGAGTTTTATTGATATTGATGAGGTAGGAAGTCTAGCATAGTTCTCAGGATTTCAGTCTGGGAAACTTAAAGTCTATTTCAAAGTAGAGCCAGGATTCATACCCATGGTCACATATGTACCATAGACACAGCTATGTCTGGAACACTTTGTCAGCTTCTCATAATCCTATATTTAATATTCTATAGTTCTTGTGCATTCTAACAATAAATACTGTTATTCTTGCTTAATTTTTTATTCATGAGATGCTTACAGCTGGGTAGCTTAAATGGTATAAAATGCTTTCAGGTAAAAGAAACAGGAAGTGCACTCAATTATGGTTTACACTTCTTCAGAAGATCCATCAAAATGCCAGAGCTTAAGTGCCTTGGTATGATCAGAGTCTGATTAGGAGTAATTCTGTGCATAATTTCCCCCAATACATTATTATTTTTTTACCTAGACATCTCTTCAGAACAGAATGGGAATAACAGGAGTATAAATATGTATACAATTGCTATAACTTCATGCATTCATGGGTAGTTATATCGTTTTGAAGAATACTTGGTTTTTATTATGAATATATACTATTTGTTGTATAATGACATTATAATCTTTAAGATTACACCTTCAAATTATTAGCATGGTTTATCTTGCATACTCCTGTGAAGTATCTCAAAATATTATTACATGTTTGAAATATCTGCTGTGTCCTCTTAAATCAAGATCATTTCCTTCTTAACAAGAAAATGATGCCAGTGCTATGCGTGGGTTGTTATGAAGTATGGATGATCTTTTACAAAGCTCACACATCCTTCTAGTAAATAAACAGCACTGTTCCCCTCACTGCAGTTACCCAGATGGTGGCTTCCTGTCAGCTTTACTAAACCAGGGAGTTAAACACACCCACTCTGGCACAGTATTCCCAAGCGAGTCTCTTTTTAAATCTCATTTTCTAATTCCCAGCCTTTTCAGGTAGAAATCTCTTTGGCAAAAAAAATAAGATAATTGGTTGTGCTTTTCAGTCCTGAAGTGTTTGCCTCAGGTTAAGAATGTCTCTTAAATTAAGACAGACAAAAACAACATCCTAACTTTTCGTCTCTATCCCCTTGTTTATACATGTTTTCATGAGATTTCTTATTAGCATTTTCAATAAAATTCAAAGTTTCTTTCCCTGCATATCATTCGTATTTAATGTTTTCTTTTACTCCCTCCTTCCCCTCACTCACCTCCCACTGCATTTGAAAGAAATATTCTGCAGCCTACTGCATAAAACTCAGAATCACAGCTAAGAATCTCATAAAGGGCAGGAAAACAACAGAGGAAAACAAAACTCTGGATCGCAAAGTCCTCATCTGTAATGGTGCCTGCGATAAGGACCAAAGGCCGCTTTCTAAGTCTGCTTTCAGAATAACTAATTTATGAGAATGTTTAATCTCTATTATTGTTGTCATGTAAAAATTCATCTCTATAAATGTATAAATTTCATCATATCTTCCATTAGGAGTTTCTTTCCATTTATTTTTACCTTTTTGTGTTGTTTTGGTTTTGCTCTTTATGGCCCTATATTCTATTCTGGTGTCTGGATCCTAGGGGCTGCAACCCATAAAATGTTTGTTGAGCCTGACAAGCATGGCTCAGTGGTTGAGCATCAAACTATGAACCAGGAGGTCATGGTTGTATTCCTGGTCAAGGCATATGCCTGGGTTGTGGGCTCGATCCCCAGTGTGGAGTGTGTAGGAGGTAGCCAATAAACTGTTCTCTCTCATCATTGATGTTTCTTTCTTTTCTTTTCTTTTTTTCCTTTATTGATTAAGGTAATACAAATGTGTCCTTATCCCCCCATTCATCATTGATGTTTCTATCTCTCCTCTCCCTTCTTCTCTGAAATCGATAAATAATATATTTTTATTAAAAATAAATAAATAAAATGCCTGTTGAACGAGCTGCAAGATCCCTGCAGAATAAGATGTGTATTCCTCACTATGCTTTGCCCACCGTGCAGTGTAGAGGAAAATGTTATTAAGTGATATAATAAGAAAAGGAGGAAAAATAATTGATAAGAGATGTTTGATTTTGGACATCAAGACTTTGCAATCACAGACCTATATAGAGTTCTTTAGGAGCCAATCAGAAGTGGTAGCAATAGACATGTTCTTCAAAAAGCAGGAGCCTCAAAGGGAAGTAGGGGAGGGTGGAGGAAGGGGGAGAGATCAACCAAAGGACTTGTATGCATGCATATAAGCCTAACCAATGGACACAGACATCAGGGGGATGAGGGGATGAGTGGCGGGTGTGAGGGGGAGGCAATAAGGGAATAAGGATACATATGTGAAATCTTAATCAATGAAGAAAAAAAATAAAGTAAAAAATGAAAAGGCAGGATCCTCCTTTTTTTTCATTCCTCAGAATGCAATGCCAACTACTATCAAAATTCACCCAAAACTAAGGCCAACTAGAGAGATTCCACATTGAAAACATCAAATATGGAACATCAAATAAGTAAAGATACACTTCATAAAATAATTGCCACCCAAGAGACAAAGTTTTGTAATCAAACGAGGGTCAAGTTTTGTGCATCTGAACATACAGCTGATGAAGAATGGTGAGTTTCAGAAATATAAAATGTGAGGAGTATTGTTTGACCACAAGTAGACATAAAAGCCAACACTACGATCTATGTTCAACAAGTATGATTCTTCCAAAAATTATGGAAAGTCTATCACTTCCCAGATTCTTTGGGGAAAATCAAGCAAGTTGCACATTTTTTTAAAATAAAAATATTTACTTGAGTCAAAGAATTTACTGAAACTATTTGAATTATAGCATCTGGTTCTGAGTACAAATAAAATTCTAAAACTTGTAAAAATATGGTACACTATAGATTTATTAATTCTTTAATGTACCATTTTTAAAGCCATTATATAGAGCAATGTACATTGGAATTATTCCACTATTGTAAAATTAATTGAGTACCTTGCTGATGACTCTAATCCATTAATTCATAATTTTTAACCTTTAAAGGGTCTTATAGTTACAAATAAAGTGATAATAACTATTCTGGAAATAAAACAGCCAAAACATTATACTATAATTTAATGGATTTCATTTATAATTAAAATAAAAATAGTTCTAATTTATGTGTATGTTGAGCTCAAAACTTTAGTTTAAAAATTATGTGTAATTTAACCCATTTTCTCATAAAATTATTTTCATTGTGGTCATGCAATAAATACTACTTAAAGTATTCATTATTGAACAAACATTTATCAAATACTACATATGCCAGGTGTTGTGTTAGTATGGAAGATGCAACCACATGCAGGACAGACATGGATCCTTATATACTCCATACATTAAGATAGTATTGGTATGTTAATAGAATACTGCACAGGTAATTTTAGTATATACTCATAGGTTAAATGCCCCCTTAATAAAATATGCTCAGAGTTATATTTTGTAAAGGCATTTAATCCAGATGAAAAATCTGACGAAGGTTTGGATGCATGGTGACAATTCCAACACAACTCAGGAATAGGAATTGCAACCTTCATGGCTTCATAGGATTCTAGCCCTTTCAAAATTAATACCAGGGATGAAAAATAACTTTTGACACTCTAGTGGAAAATGAGGCTATAGTCCCATTTTTATTTTATTTTTTTCTATCTGCCTAATTCAGTGACTATCATCATATGAAAAATGAACTTCCCACTCACTTGGCTAGCCCAGGGTCCCCATGACCCCGTGGTGATATAGTTTCGCCATAATTGATCTAATGAGAGATGAAAGGGTGAATTAACTAAGCAGAAAATTCTAATTGACTCTGCACTATGGATAGTCAGGCAGTTTGTCAGAGAAGCAGATGCCTTTATGACTTTGATTGACAATTGTGTAATTCTGGATTCATCAGATTTTCACTTCATCTCCAAAACTTTTCAGCCTTAGCCATGTATCCATGGCCTATATAAATGATAATGCGGTCTCTGTCCCTGGAAAAAAATGTTTTGTTACATTTTCCCCTAGTATTTCATCTTGGGTCGGAGATTCCATATTTAGCTTGATCTCATGCCATAATGGTAACCCCGTTCTCATTGGGTTCTGCTATCAGCCCATTGGGCAGAATAAACACTTTGAACTGATTCAGTTTATTAAAACATTGTTTGTAAGTGTAGACTTTTTAAAGTATAACTTGTACCTGTACTGTTTTGAGAGTTTTCTTGGCTTTTTCAATTTTTAAGTAATGAAATACTTCCTCTATGGATTCTCCATTGGAAATGCAGTCTTGAACCTCACATGAGCATGGAGATGATGACTTCAAAAATCACAGTCATTTCCACAACTGCCCTCTTAGAGCAGCTGTGCCAGGACCCATTATAGCTTGTTCTGGAAGCACTCTGTTCCCTTTCCTGACAATTGTTCCAAAGCGATCACTGTAAGCGTGTACTCAAGATCCTTTCTATGCAACAAGTTACTCTACATCATATGCTCAGTCCCTAAGCCAACCCCTAAATCCTGATATGCTACCACAATACAAGGGAAGTAGTTTTTGGCCTCAATCAGCATGTTGTCCAGTCAATAGTGGTGTCTCTCTCCAACCAAATAAAACAGCAAAGTACAATGGAATGGTTTTTCTTGGCACCTTTAGAGATACCAAGGAAAGATTCCATTTTATGGCACACAGTGAAATGTCCTAAAAATCATTTACACTATTTTGTTTCCCCACATTCCTCAAAGTAACGGGGCAGAAATTGGCTTCCTCTCTTGCCCATTCTCTGTTCCTGTCAATGTCAGTGCATGCTGCTCTTTCTTTCAAACTCTGTTCTCATTCCATGACTTCAGTCTCCTTTCTAGTTCTCCCTGTACCCATCAGAGACTGTGGTTACCATTCGTCATTTATTTCAGGTAAAGTTCTCTCTATTTTATCTGGGAATACTTCTATTCCATTTGTCGGTCTCCCTTTAGTATTCTTTCATGTTCATCACCTTTTCTCCTGTTGCATGAATTGTGAGATTTCTTTGCTTAACCTTCTCTGTCATTATTCTCTGTCAAGACTTCACGTTTGTTAATTTTTTTCTTGGGCTCTGGCTAGTCTTCTGGTTAACTCAGGCTGGTTTACTTAGACTTTTTTTAAAGATGAGAGAGAAAGAGAGGGAGAGAGGGAGGGAGGGAAGGGTGAGAGGGAGAGAGAGAGAGAGAGAGAAAGAGAGAGAGAGAGAGAGAGAGAGAGAGAGAGAGAGAGAGAGAGAGAGAGAGGGATTTGCTGTTCCACTTATTCATGCATTCATTGGTTGATTCTTATATGTGTCCTTATCAGGGATCAAACAAGCAATCTTTGTTCATTGGGATGATGAGCTACCCGGCCAGGGCTTACTTAGACTTTCTATTGCTATGATAGAGCCTTGGTCATTGTCCTGTCACCTCTGCTAGAGATTGCCTTCACCAGAGTTTCCGTTAAAGAGTCACAGGGACTTTATCTTTTCTGCAGCCTGAAAGCATGGCAGTGAGAGAAAGGGGTGAGACTCCGCATACAGAGAGCTCTGGCTGGCCTCCTGGCTCTGCTCTGGATGCTGCTCTCCGTCTTGACTGGGAAGCACAACAGTTAGCCAGTGGTGTCTTCCTCTCCCTGCCTGGATCTGAAGAGGGCAAATTAGCTGGAGCTCCTGCTTTTTCCATGGGCCAGTCTGCGTGTGGAAATATGTAGGTACTGAGATTCCTCAGGTTCTCTTTGAAATGACTACAGCTTGCCTACTCAACACTTTATTCCCTTTTCTCTGAACCAGAGTGTGACACTGGATTTCTACAAATTGTGAGAACTCGCATTCTTTCCTCAGAACTACCACAGAAGGTGGCGCATGACTATTACATTCTAATATTCATCCTAAGCTCTTTCAACCTGTTATTCGGTTGATATGACTCAGAGAGAGCAAGAAATGATGCTTGAAAGCCTTGTTGAGCAACCTTTATTGTAATCTTCATCACATGTTCTATTATGTCATTTTGATGAACTAAAATTGTGATATGATGCAATTTAATTTCACTTAAATGAAAGTGGGAGTTAGCGGTAATGACAATAATGGCAATCACATGTAACTGACTATGCACAAATAACTGGCTAGATTGAAACAGAGAGTATTGTTGCTCATAAGTATCTTGAGGTTAAGTCACTGAAAATATAGTTATGCGATATTAAGTGTCTGAGCTGGAAATAAGAATAATGCTCTTCTGCCTAATAATAAACCTTGTAAAAGTCACTCAAGGTCTCTGTATCACTCGGTTTTCTTACCTGTGACATACAAAACACACTGCACGACCTGGGATGAGGATGGTTTGTGTCAAAATTATTCCAATCAGAAAAATAATTGGTCAGAAGGTAATTTTCAGAATAGAAAAGTCAGTCTAGAGTGATGTGTTGATCTTATAAATCTCCAGTTATAACTAATATTTCTGTTACTGTGTTGTTTTTTTCCTAACGATCAAATGACATTTACAGGAAGGTGACTCTTATCACACATATGAAGTGATAAACCTGCATAACCATTGGACAGCTTAAAGATGGATGGCTGAAGATGAAGCAAGGGATACAGTAGGCATTCAATGGACACTTCTTTCGATGTCTTTCCTATGTATTTTGAAATTGACAAAACTCGCCCGTGGTTCTGTCAGCACTGTCTTTCAGCGGGAAGTGCAGCTCTCCGATCTAGCACTGTCCACACGTTTCTATTTACATGTTTTGACTCATTTGTCTTGCCTTTTCTACATTCTCATTCTAAAGGACAGCCTTGCCTTTGCTATCCACGTCCCACCTATTTCTGCACATCTTATAGAAGTGTTTTCAGGGCTTTTCTCGTGCTTCTTTCTTTGTGGCTTCTCTCAAACCACAAAGATAATACCTATTAAAAATGCACCTGGAAATTTTGTTAGAACACTTTTCCACACTAATTTGTTTGATATGTCCCATGAAGTGGTCGCTTGTTCTTTAAACCTTTTTTTTTTCAATTTTTCCCCTTTATTGATTAAGATATTACAAATGTGTATCCCCCCAACGCCCCTCATCCCCCCCACTCTTGCCCTTACCCTCACTCCCTGTTGTCCACATCCATCGCTTATGCTTATATGCATGCATACCAGTCCGTTGGTGGATCTCTTCCCCTCACCCCACCCTCCCCTACCTTCCCTCTGAGTTTTGAGCATCTGATCGATGCTTCTCTGTCTCTACATCAGTTTTGTTCATCGGTTTATGTTGTTCATTACAATCCACAAATGAGTGAGAGCATGAGATATTTATCTTTCTCTGACTGGCTTATTTCACTTAGCATAATGCTCTCCAGCTCCATCCTTTTTTAAACCTTTTTTAAGATATAGCTATTTTTGTTGTAATTATAGGTGTTCCTTCTTGTCATCTCAGCTCTAGAGTCAAATTATCATTCCTCAGATGTTATACATTTTTCCATTTTCAAATCCGGTGTCTAATCTTTGGCCTCAGACAGCTCCCAATATGATAGCAGAGAGTCTGAACTACACGCATTTTCCTGATTTTGCTTCTTTTTGCTTGTTTGTTTTCTTTCTAAACTGTCTTTCCTATATAAGTAGCTTTGTATCTGCCCCATTATTATTTTCTCTTTTTTTTTCCTCATCCAGTGCTTTCTCTAGTGATCTGCCTCTTTTCCTATATAATACACCTTTCCCCAAGGCATTAAAAACAACAAACAGCATTAGCAAGAGAAAGAGATACACCTTGCCTTTAATGGAGTGCCCTTTCATCAACTGTTTATCTTTTATTTCTTTGAAAGCACCGCTGAATAATTGAACATGTAGCCTACATTCACACTGTGTACTTCCCTTACAGATACTGGATTCAACTGCCAAAGATAATATTCCAAATCAACCCAAAGTACTCTCAGGCCACCCTGAAACTCATCGTGCCCTGCAATCATTTATTATCCATCTTCAGTCAACATAACGTCTGCAATTCTGGCAATGTTTCATGCATCATGATGCCTGACTGTAAATCTAGTCTATGTTAGTGCTCTCAAATAATCCCTTTGAAAATATTCTAACAATCTTTTTAAAAGTTCTGCTGTGATTAAATGGGAACAGAGAGGTATTTTCAATTGGCTTGTTAGTCTACTAAAAACAATTTATAGGACATTAACGAGGAAAACACTATTTTTTGGAAAAATAATGTTTGATCATACTGAAAAAAACATTTGAGAAATATGTTAATGAATAGTATTACAAAGTTAATCATGACCATCAGAAAAAACACGGTGTGCCTCATAACTGAGTATGATTTTTGCAGCACGTGTGAGTTGTTGCTGCGGCATTTGGTATGAGGTGTTGATTTTATAAAGGACGACAAATAATCCCCAAATTTCATATACATCTTTTTGGTTAGAAAGCAGCCAAAAAACAGTGCTTTCAGTTTCCTTCTATGAAACCTTAGAATTGGGACAGAGTAGAACATTGAAATAATAGTAGTGAATATGTAGTGATTTGGTTGATGACATAAGAAATAACATTCTGATGTCACTGTGTTCAATTAACGTCCGCTCGCCTACGGCAGTGAAGAAGGGTACCCGGACACAGCCATGCCAGGCAAATGTGCCTTCTTCACAGCAAACGTGCTTTACTCTAGCAACCAAGGGAAGAGCCACAGACACAGCTCAGAAAACAGTTCCGTTACATTTCAAAAGTCACCCCGCGTTTAACAGTATTTTATTTAAAACGGAAAATGGAACTGCTTGCTTTTCTTTGTCTCAATGTCGCCTTTTTCTCTAGACAGAAAGAAGTTTTCCATTCAGAAGAGCTCATGACATGTCTCGTCTCGCAATCAAGTTAAGGCCAGAGGAAACGACTTGCCTCCATCGTCAGGGCCCGTCTTATTAAATCCAATCCAATGTTCTATTTACACACTCCAATCCTCTATAAGATCCAATTTTATTATTTGAAACCTGTAATCTTCAGTGAAATTGAATAAGTGTATTTCACCAAAGCTGAAGTGCTCTGTTATATTAATCAGCTAGACACGAGTTTATGGAAAGGGAAGGGAAGGACAGAAAAAAAGGTAGCCTTGCCCATAGTCTGAACTCTGGCAAAATGTTTGTGTCCTCCATTTCAAGTTCATAAATTTTCAGATGTAATGTCATTTTTTTATTAGATAAACATTACACACTAAAATGAAAATGTTTGCATTTTAATCGAGTTTTTATGTGGCCTGTGAAGAATTTTTCCTTGAGCACAGTTAGAGAATCCTAATGTTTTAGTATCTATTATTTACATAAATCCATTTATTTAGTTTATAGAAGAATGGGTATCATCGGCTCAGAAATTCTAAAAAAAAAGACAAAACATAAAAAATGGTAAATAGTATAATTAATAAGGGAAGGCACGCAGTTACAGTGCTTCTGAATAACCTTCATGAATGATGCCTTGCCATCAGGCGAGTAAGTCTCAGGGAGGACATCTGTTCGGAGTGGCCACCACACCCTGCGTGGCCGTGCTTCTAGCTGTCACTTAGTGTCTGGAATGTCTCCAGGATTTACGGTGAGTAAGCCCACTAGGTATGCTTCCACGTTATCACTGCAGCAGAGCAAATAGACCTGGGTTAGGAGCCGGATGCCCACGTATAGCCATGGGTTCAGAGTTAACCATCTGTGAGCTTTAGGGATGTGATTTCAACTCTCTGAGCCTCAGCAAGCAGGCTCCCGTCTCCATTCCTCAGCTGAGGTATTTGGGGTCCATTGATTAGGGCTGTTTCCGATGGCCCTGTACTTGCACAGTGGTCCCAAAAGCAAGTTCCAATCACTCGGAGGCATCACTAAATATTTAAACTATTGCCATCCTAAGACTGGGTCATTTCTAAGCTAATCATTTCTAGTACTCTGGGACTCTAAAGGCCCAAAAGCAATTTATTGATTCCTGGTATTAATACTCATAGTAGCTCCAAGGACCCCAGATTTCTAGATGATGATTCTGGTATTATGTACAAATGTTATCTGGTGGTTACTAACTCAGTGGCCCTTAGTCTGATTGAGCTGGCTAAATTATGATTAGTAAAAGTGAAGTTTATTAAAATGTATATAAATAGATACATACACTTATCATATAACATATATGTTTGTGTCTGTCTACATATATACATACATACACACAGCTTGAAAAAAGATGAAGATTTATCTTTTCAGAAATGCTGAAGTCATTTATTTCAATTGGCAGTAAATGATAGCTTGGCAATGTTTACAAATGATGCGTAATTAAAGGAAGAAAAATTGTGCTGTAAGGTAGGATGGCTTTGGCTTTGAGAAATGTTTTTCAGAACCATCACTCTGCTCAGTGGAATGATGGAAATGTTACTCTGAACTTAATCAGCCCCTTTGAACATTCATCTATCTCTAAACTACCTTTAAAACAGAAAGTGAGTAAATGTGATATAAGTGACAAAACATCCAATTAAACACAACTAGTTTCACAGACTCTAATTTAGGCTTGTCAAAGTACACTAACAATTGCAAGTGTGTGTTTTGTTGGATTTAAATTAAGAAATTCAGCAAGAAGTATTAAGATAGGGAAGAAAGAGCAATGAACCTGGAATTAAAAGACAAGGATTTAAATCATTGATCAAATGAGCATTGAATTTCAAGTGATGTTTTACATATAAAAATTGTATATATGTTTGTTATTATTAGAAAAATACATATATTTAATTAGAATAATGAGTGAGAAGTGGTATGAGGTAGCACAAAATTATGTCATATATAAAAATATATATAACTATATTTTCTATATATATACATATCTTACTTATCTAATCTAATAAAAGAGTAATATGCAAATTAATCCTCACTCCATTAAACCTAATCCACTCCCACCAGCCAAGCCATGCCCACCAGCCAATCAGAGCAACAGTATGCAAATTAACCCATCCAAAATGGAGGCCTGCAGCCACGGAGCTAGAAGAAACAGGAGGCCAGCAATGCAGAAAACTGCCTGCCTAGGACAGCTGTGGCCTCTGCTCAAGGCAATAAAATTTCAATTATAGAAGCCATGGAGCTGAAGCAAACAGGAGGCTTCGTTGCCTGCCTAGGCAGGCTGTGGCCTCCGCTCAAGGAAACAAAGTTTCAATTATAGAAGATAAATAAAGCCCAAAAACCTGATTCCAGCCAGCCTCTCTGGGACCTTGGGTCAATGGGAGCTGTGGCCAGCCTGAAAATAGCCTTCAGCCCCTCATCCAGGCTGGCCACATCCCCATGGGGGGTGTGGGTTCCCACTGGGGGGCTTGGCCAGCCTGCAAACAGCCATCAGCCCCTCACCCAGGCTGGCCAGGCATGCCAGCAGGTGAACATCCCCTGAGGGGTCCCAGTCTGCGAGAGGGTACAGGCCAGGCTGAGGGACCCCCTCCGAGTGCACAAATTTTTGTGTACTGGGCCCCTAGTTATTACATATTACATATTACAACATTTATGTGTAATGCTGGTGAGTTTCTCTGTTTAGCATTTTTACTTTAGATGTTAAAAGATAATTATATATAAACAAAATGTAATATAAGTAGATTTCATTTTCTATTTGTGAATTTAAAATTAAATTAAATTTTTATGGTTATTCTCTCCAAACCTTTGACAGAAAATTAAATTGCTTCTTTCTCCCCTTTAAGACAAATTGGACAGTCAATTATAAAGTATAAATCATAAAAGTATACTTAGTAATGGAGAAAAGTGAATCATATTTTAAAGTTGATTTACATGGAATAGATGCTTTCTGGTTGTGTGTGTGTGTGTGTGTGTGTAGTTGTGTATAGATTAAGTAGAAAGATTGCAACATATATCATAAGGGTCTTTCTTTTGGTGAGAAAACTTGCAAAATATATGGGATGTGATAAATGTGCAAAGGAGTAATAAAATAATATGGCATGTTTTATTAAATATATTTTAATTTCAATTTAGTTATATAATAACTATGCATTCTTTATGATCTTTTAAGTTGTGACTGGACAAATTCAAATCTTTTTATAACATAAATTTTTAAAAATATATTCAACAAATTGATGCCACACATATATATTTGCATATTTAAATTGCCATTAAAATATTAAAATTTTTTAAGTTATTAAATTGAAACTATTAAAAAGTTGACTACTATTTTTACATGAACTTTCATATCATAATAAACTATAAACATTTAATTATTATTAAAAAATGCATATGCCTATAATCTGTATTCCTAAGGTAGACATAATAAAATAGGTAATAATTTAAAATATTCTTTGGTCAAATAATATTGTATTCCCTATGATGTATATATATCAAGATAAAGAAAATATTTTACCCCATTGACTGGTATTTATGGAGAAATTTTACCATTTGCCTGGGCTTCACATAAACCTTACAAAATGCCAAAATACAATGGCATAGGTATGGGGAAACATTGTAAAAAATAATAACCCCAGTCTGCAAAGCACACAGAATATGAATATTTTATTAATATCACTTTTTCTATGTGCATTTGGTTATAAAATCCAAATTGCCTTCTCTATTCCTAAATTGCTTAGGTTGAAATTGTTTTTTTTAAATAATATTGATAAATATAAATAATAATATTTTTTAAAATAATATTAATACACACACTAGAGGCCCAGTGCACAAATTTGTGTACCAGTGGGGTCCCTCGGCCTAGCCTAAGGAATCAGGCTGAAACTGACTCTCCAACATTCCTGAGGGTTCTGGATTGAGAGAGGGCACAGCCCAGGCCGAGGAACCCCACCGGTGCACGATTAGAGGCGGGGAGGGATGTGGAAGGTTGGCCAGCCAGGGAGAGACTGCAGGAGGGTCTCCATAGCCTGACCCCAGAAGCAAGCTAACCTACCAGGTACAGCATCTGCCCCCTGGTGATCAGTAGTGACTGGTAAACTGTCTGGCCCCTGGTGGTCAATGCATGTCATAGAGAACAGTTCAGTGGCCTTAGCATATCATTAGCATATTACACTTTGATTGGTTGAATGGCCAACCAGACAACCAGGCACTTAGCATATTAAGCTTTTATTATATAGGATATAATTTGCTGTCAACATAGTGGAGTTCTAGCTATAGAAATCAACATGAAAAAGAAGAAGTCTTCCATATTTGAAAGAAAGAAGTAAATCTGTCACTATTTGAAAGTATAATACTGAATATAGAAAACCCTAAAGACTCTAGCAAAAACAGTTAGCACTAACAAATGAATTAAGTAAAGTTGTAGGACACAAAATCAATATATAGAAAATTGTTGTATTTTTAAACACCAGTAACAAATTATCAGAGAAAAAATTAAGACAGCAATCCCATTTACAATTGCAACAAAAAACATCAAATACCTAGGAATAAATTTATCCAAAAAGGTAAAAGACACTGAAGAAAAATAAATGAAGAAGATACAAATAAATGGAAGGATATGCCATGCTCATGGATTAGTAGGATTAATATCTAAAATAACCTTACCACCTAAAGCAACAGTAGAGTCAATGCAATCCCCATTAAAAATACTAATGACATTCTTCTCAGAACTAGAACAACTAACCCCAACATTTTTATGAAGCCATGAAGACCATGAATAGGCAAAGAAATCTTGAGAAAGAACAAAGTGAGAAGTATCACACTCCCTGATTTCAAACTACAACATAAAGTTACAATAATCAAAACAGTATGGTACTGGCATAAAACAGATATCTAATCTAATAAAAGCGTAATATTAAAATTAACCATTTCTTCAGGATGAGGTAAGCCACGCCCCCCAGCCAATCAAAACGAAGGTATGCAAATTAGCCCAGCCAAGATGGCAGAGGCCTCCCACCAAGGTCCAGCAGGGCAGACAGAAGATCACTGCCTCGGGATCCAGGCGGCAGCCCCAGGGTGGGAGGAGCGAGCCGGCTGGAGGCTGGAAAGGGATGGATCTCAAGACAGGCACTTGAGGAAGTAGCACAGGGACAGGAAGCAGCTCTGATTGGTTTGAGTAGGAATGGAAATCGAGTGTGAGCAGGAACTAGCACAGGGACAGGAAGCTGTGGCAACCGGTTTGAGCAGGAACGAGTACAGGGACAGGAAGCAGCACGATGGGTTTTAGCAGGAATGGAGATCAGGTTTGAGCAGGAACGAGCACAGGGACAGGAAGCAGCTGTGATCTTTTTGAGCAAGAAGGAGCACAAGGACAGGAAGCAGCAGCGATGGGGTTTGAGCAGGAATGAGTACAGGACAAGCAGCATCAGTGATGGAGTTTGAGCAGGCACCCTCACAGGGACAGGAATCTGTGGTGATGGGGTTTGAGCAGGCTCCAAATGCCAGGCACAAGCAACAGGGCCTTGCTCCTGGCCGCCACCCTGATCTGTGTTGCCAGCAGGCATGCAGGGGCAAGGCCAGGAGTAGGGCCAAGTAGCAGGGCCTTGCTCCAGCAACCAGGATTGTATTGCCAGCAGGCATGTACAGCCGCCAGGCAGCAAGCATCAGGCCTGCTCCTTAGTCGCCACTGTGATCTAGTGATCTGGGAGTAGGCAAGTGTGGGGGGCAGGCAGCACCCAGCCCCGGCCACAGCTCAAGGGAGAGAACAACACACAGGTGAGGCCAGGAGCCTGAGCAATCAATACAGAGGAGTGCTTTCTCCAAGTCTCCACAGTGTGGCTGACACTATGCCCCCAGGAGACAGACACAGATATAAACATACGCACATACATGGGGCACCTGCTCCGAGCCTCCTATGCAGCTAGGGGCAGGTCCCAGGCAGGGACACACACACTCATACATACACACACACACACACATGGAGTGCCTGCTCTGAGGACAGTGCAGCTGGGGATAGGCCCCCACTGTACACACACAAATACATGCACATGTGTGGGCACACACACACACACACACTTACACGGCACCTGCTCTGAGTCTCTGCTGCCAGACTGTGGCCATCAGTAGGACATCCACTGAGGGGTCCTGGACTGTGAGAGGGGGCAGTCCAGGCTAAGGGACCCCCCTCCCAAGTGCACAAATTTTTGTGCACCAGGCCCCTAGTGTGCATATATATATATATATATATATATATATATATATATATATATATATATATCAATGGAATAGGCTAGAGAGCCCAGAAATAAATCCTTACTTATATGCTCAATCAATCCATGACGAAGGAGGCAAAGATATATAATGGGTAAAGATAGTCTCTTCAACAAGTGGTTTTTGGAAATTTGGACAGACATATGCAAAAAAAAAAAAAAAAAAGAAACTAGACCAATTTCTTACATCATCACAAAAATAAACAAAATGGATAAATAAGTCCTGGAACCATAAAACTTCTACAAGAAAATATATGCTGTAAACTCTCTGACATCGGTCTTAATGACAACTTTTTGAGTATGTCTCCTTACTCAAGGGAAACAAAAGCAAAATAACAAAACGAATGGAACTACAGCACAGCAAATGAAACCATTAACAAAACAAAAAGACGGTGTATCCATAAATACACACTGATTTTTCATAGCAACCATTTTCTTTTCTACCCAGTTTTCTTTACTTCAGAATATGGCCTTCGTCAGTACACAAGGTTCTTACTGAACAAATTTATTCAAAATGATATCATCTGCTATGTGTCTAAGTCTACATCGCCAGTATCCACTGAGTGCTAATCAGTGCTCGCCAGCGAAGAGGTTTGAATTTCACATCTGCCACTGGCACCCAGCAAGTGCACCTTGGGGGACAACTGTCAGGGAGATTGCTCTTCTCCCTTGCAACACCCTGAATCTGTCTCACATCATTTGCATGCAGATAGCTACAGACATTCATCATTTCATTATGCTGACGACTTCACTATTCTGGTATCTAATGTCTCTTTAATGAGCCTCAAAAAATACAATATCCCTTGATTTATGACTGCTTAACTAAGAAATTATACAAATTGGCCAAAAAAAAAAAAAAAACCCTCGTAATGTATTTTCATTTTTTCCTCCATATTGCATTGATATGTAACAGTGACTTGTGAGTTAAGATTATGCCTTTTTGACTCAGGAAATGATCAGAATTAGACTTACCGTGTCTTAGTGCCACCGCTGTTTATGTTCATGCGTAAGGCCGCATAGTAAAACTGTGCTGACGTGGACAGCAGCAAATAAAAATCGATCGCTTTTCTCCCCCCAGAAAGACGGTGTCTTGGGCAGCCACTTTCAATCTCACTGGGACTCTGATAAGCCTCCTTTTGTTGCAGCGAGGGTTATAAGCCTAATATTCATTGCCCCCTTCTTTAAGTGAATAGTAAGAACCTTAATGCCAGAAAGAGCTCTATCAAGCAACAAAGAAGAGGGAAGAAAGAAAAGATTCAGAGGTGAATCTGAAACGCGAACAGAAGTTTAGAAAGAGATGGGAGTCGCTGAGTCTTTCACTTAATCACAGGCCCCTCTTAGGATGCAGGTCCAAGGAGGTGCCAGAATCCTTTCTTTCCTGTTCTCTCCAAAGCTATGCCAGTGAAGGGCATGAAAAGTGTCTGTTTATTTACTTATTTATTAATATATTTTATTAATTTTTTACAGAGAGGAAGGGAGAAGAAGGATAGAGAGTTAGAAACATCGATCAGCTGCCTCCTGCACACCCCCTACTGGGGACGTGCCTGCAACGAAGGTACATGCCCCCTTTAGTCCATAGGCCAATGCTCTATCCACTGAGCCAAACCGGTTAGGGCTGTCCTGTTTATTAATTAAAAATCATTTCCCCAAAGAAACCGGTTGTGGCTCCAACAGGCAGAGTTCCAAAGAAGAATAAACTGTTGTGCTGCCAAGCTCAGACAATAGTAGGGAGCCTTTGTGTGCAGGATAAGTCGTGTTAGAATGAACACTCCACAAGGAAGACTTGGGACACAGCTTGAATCTTGAAGGAGCTGATGCATTAGAGCAAGTAAGGCCCTCAGAAGTAGTACAGAATTTAGGAGGTGGAGTCCTCCCCTTTGATATTAGTCTCTCTCTTAAGTTTAGTTTCCATTCAACACTTCTGGGATTATTTGCAGCTTTCGACTTCTAAAGGAACACAAAACTAAGGTAAATTTGCCCCAAAGTGTCAGACAAAGAGTGGTTCAAGTTAAATGTAAGTAAGCTGGAGACTTCTTGACACAGAACAAGTGCCTCAATTGCTTATAGAAATGCGAATAAAGGACAGGTGGACAGATGCTGTGCACACACATACGCTGTAAGGAAATGGCCTCTGGTAAAATGGTTACAGGAAAATTAGTTCTAATACTTTAACATTATCACTTTATTCCCTATCTTGATTAGTTCCTTTCAGGCTCCCCATAAATTACTTTTGCATATATCTAATATGTGACTCACAGAGAAAAGATAATAACTAAAGTTGGGGGGGGGATGTAATTAGATTCCAATCCTGTGAGTATTCTTAAATAGAAGAAATTCTAAACAACATTGAAATCAATCCAGCATCAATCATAAACAGAGCTTTTACAACTTCCTATAGTAAGTCCGTGAAAGACTGTGTTTTGGTTTTCCCTCTCTCTGTAGCTCAGCACTGTCCTAGGCAGGCTTCTGTTCCTACAGCCTGGATTTAGAGAGTGGAAGAGTAGATAATCAGACAATAGTACTTAGTATTTTGTTTTAAATTGGTTTGAATTGGAGACTGAATAGTTGGGTGCAAACAGGGAGAAAAGGGGACAACCATTCATCCATGGTATGAATTCTTCAGTGAGGAGCAGTGAGAATGTGCACGTTTTCAAAGGAATGGCCGTTGGCCTCAGAAGTGCTGGTGGGATGGAGATGAGGTAGGACTGTGCTTATTATCATCTTATAGCGAAGGGCATTGTACAAACTGAGAGGAGTTTTCCAAAACCTAATGCAATGCCTCCTACCATAGTATTTAGTGTGATTCTATGAGCCTCATTTCAGAGTCTAAAATAAAGCTGAAATAAAAGACAGGAAACCAAAGAATTCATCTTTGAGACTAGATCATCTCTGAGACTCATCTTTGTAGCTTAGAATTTTTCATATTATGTTTCCATTTCTAATGTTTGGTTTTCCTCTTTTTTTTGTAGCTGTGTATCAAATATTAAAACTAATTTCTTTAACAAAAGAAATACAAATACTGCCTGGCATGAAGTTAAACTTGTGCCTTAATAATTATTGTGCACTTTGTAGTTATGCCAACTAACCTTCTAAGTGCTGACTTTCTCTAAGAGCCAAACTTTAAAAAAAAAAAGAATTACAAGGAGTTAGCCATTGTTCATCCTTCATTGTGTTGTTTATTTAAAGATATTTCCTAAGTTTATGTTACATAATTTTTCTCTTAAAAATTATTATCCTCCTCATGCATATATAACACTGCTAATATATTTTAATATTCAACTCAAAAATAAAAAAATAACATTAAAAAGGGGCTATTTATTTCGTTAATATTAAGTTTAGGCATTTGTATATGTATTTTTTATCCTAAAGAAGATTTTCTTCTTTAGAATAACCACCTAAATTATGGTCACATTCTCTGCCAACTAGAGCAAATAAGAATTTTCAAAAAGCTAATGTCAAGAGAATGCTAAATACTAGTACTTAAGGAAAAAACAAACAAACCATCGCTCGTATTAAGCAAACATCACAATGAAAAAGCTTATATATTTATACCACCAGAGGGCTTGATCCACTTTGCTACTGAAAAGAATTCTTACATAAACAAGGTTATCTTGGAATAAATAAACTTGTATATACCTTATCATCATGGTCATTAAACACACACACATATGCATTAATGCAAGACATAACAAAGTGATTAGATTAAAAAAAAAACCTCAAGAGTGAACATTTTGCTAAGCAATTTAAATGTGTCAAATAAACAGTATGGTTACAAATATCACTTTGTCTTAAATTACATTGAAAATTATTTCTGAAAATCTGTATTTAACCACATGGTTCTGATAAATGGACTGAGCCATTTGTGAAGATTAATAATTTCAAGGCAACACACAAATTTCTTTCAGTTATGTCACCAACAATATGAAGAACAATTTGCCTTCATTCAAAGTAGTCTTTATATTTCAAAGATATATTTATTTGCATGAAAATTTTTCTATGACTCTTAACCTAGGAAAAGTCTAGTTCAGAAGAAGTACTAAAAATGACTGTCTTTGAATTCCTTAAGTAAGACATGAGACACATTTAACAAGTTTAATTTTGTCTCAATTGGTAATTTGCCTTTGAGTCAGTTTAATTATTCAGCCATACTTTGCATACATATTTTCTCTGAGATAATGAGAGAATAAAAATTATAAAACAAACCTTATGGTTCCTTCTAAAACCTTTAGGTATCCATTTAAAATATCACTTAGATCTACAGCCCCAAATATTGGATGCAGGTAAAAGATTAATACAAGATACTTTTTTGCAAATTTTGAAGTTGAAAATGTAAGTTATTACTACACTAAATAAAATAAAATACTTCTGGAATTATAAATAAGCTAATGAAATGTTACTTGTTTCATTTACAAGGATTTTCCCAAACGAAGTGTCTGGTGTTGGGGGGAAAATGTTGCTTGTCATTAGACAGTAGACATTATCTGAATGATTTTTCTGGTTAATAACAGAAGTCAAAACATAAAACATATTAGATTGTATCTTGGGGTGGCATTCGAAGCATGCAGGCACTTCTTACGCGTGGGCCTGACTCATCAGAAAGCCCTGCAGAACCACCCGAGATGCCTACATATGACTCCAAAACCAGAAGCAACCCTAGTTGACTGGAGTTTGTACTATTAATTACAATCTTCCTGAATTTCCCTCCAAGGTTGTGTTTCTCTGTGAAATTCATAAGACTACTAAAGACATTACGACCTCAGAAATCTGAGTCGCCACCATTGGTCCATCAGCAAAATGGCTATCATTCAACCTCTTTACCAGTCATTGACAGAACTTACCCATGAGTTGCAGAAGCTATGGAATATTGTGTGGGGAAGCCTATTTCTTCACTAAATCAAGGCCCCGGGCCAAATTACCAGGTTTTTACAAGTTTGGTTGTGTTGGTGGCGAAATTTTCTTTATGAATGATGATTTTGTACGACTAAATATCAGATGCTCCAAGAGCGCTTGGTAATTAGGTACATTTAGGCAGTCTATTAAGTCAACTTGATGCTATAATCATTGATAGTTTAGTAAAGTTAAAAATTATCAGTGAAATATAAGCAGCCCTTCTTATCAAAGTCTCTCATTCCATCACCTTTCTAACCCTATGACTCATAATGAATTGATTATTCGAGGTTAAGACTATGATTCTTCCCAGCACAGTTTTGCAATTATTTTACTTTCTCATCAGGAAATTGTCACACTACTAAGCATACCTGGCAAAGATCACCAGAACATAGTAAACAACTGTCATATTGTCCTTCACTTAATTTTTATTTATGCCAAATATTTATTCTATAATTAAGTGCTTCTATGACCTGAATATTTTCCCCCCAAATTGCTATTCTCTTGTCCACTCGTGTTTCGGGAGTTTGCAATATACTGTCTATTACTGTTTTGCAACTACCTGTGTTATTCCTCATCTTGTTAAAAGTTTAGCACATATATTATAATTACCACAGAAAAAGAAAGATTCTAATTTCTTTAGAATCTACTTACAGTGATACACTTCTATCAGGGATCTCAATTCTCCATCCAAAATCAATATCACACAAGAAGCATATCCAGATGTTACTTTATCTCCTTTCTCTAATTTACATGATCACTGCATTCAAGTCTGAAAAATAAAATAAAACAACTGTCTTACTATGAAATACAATAGCACAATGTCTTTGTAATTTGCACAATAAGATAATGCTAGAATATTTTCCTGAACATGATACACTTCTGAGTATCACGCTAAATGAATATATACTGAAGCAATTTCCACAAGCAATTTATAAATGGTGCAAAACTCATCAGGCCCACCAAAATTTCATGAAAATGTGCACCAAGCAATGATAAATACCACTCCTTCTACTTCCCCTGTAAGATGAAAAACAAATCTTAACACAGACCATAGATACTCTGTTATTTATGCCAGTTAACTGATTATCATAAAACCCACCTAGAACATTTTGGTGAGTTAATAAACTAACTTTTAGTGTTGAAACAGTTATAGAAAAGTCAATTTTATCCATATATATACAATTAGGTCCTGCATATTAATTTTATGTTTATTCAAATAGTGTAAGAGATTTGTTAAAGGAAGTTATAAAAATAAATCACATTTCTACAATGAGCTGACACTGGAGCAAAAGACAACAAAACAACAAAAATACACAAAATTAGGAGTATCTTCAGATTCCATGGTTCCCAATCAGCAAAGGAAAAGGAACAGATCTATGTATGAGGGGGCTGCCTAGAGCTGAGCTGTCCATTGGAATTAAGGGAAAGGCTCTTTTTTTAAAAATATATTTTATTGATTTTTTTAAAGAGAGGAAGGGAGAGGGATAAAGAGTTAGAAACATCGATGAGAGAGAAACACCAATCAGCTGCCTCTTGCACACCTCCTACTGGGGATGTGCCCACAACCAAGGTACATGCCCTTGACTGGAATCAAACCTGGGACCCTAGAGTCCGCAGGCTGACGCTCTATCCACTGAGCCAAACCGGTCAGGGTGGGAAAGGCTCTTTAAAATGTCCACCAAGGAACCAAGAGATCAAGGCTTGTTTTCCAGTCAGGGCACATGCCCAGGTTGTGGCTCGATCCCCAGAACGGACAGCTGATCAATGATTCTCTGTCATCATTAATGTTTCTATCTCTTTCTCCCTCTCCCTTCCTCTCTAAAATCAATAAAAATATATTTTATTGACTTGATTGGCCAACATTTAGTATTACTACTTACTTGTCACTTTATTTGTATACTTCTTTTGTTTATAAAGCCAGGTGGACAAGAACGTCTTAATGTGGCCCAGGTATATATATTTTTGTGTTAGTTTCTAAAATTAGTATCCATACTTAATTAAGAAATATAAATTGAGAAAAATGGGTATTTTTTTTTACAGAATTTGGAAATGTGAAGCAACTACAACAACACGTCAACCTCAAGGCCCAAGGGCCGCATGCGGCCCACAAGGAATATTTTTGCGGCCTAGTCAATATAACGGTATGTAAGAAACATTTTAATAAACATTTTGTAACTTAATTTTTACAATATCCTGTCATACATAAACTTATCTAATAACAGAGAAACATGCAAATTGACTGTACCTCTGCTACACCCACCAGCCAGCCACTCCCTCAAAGCCATGCCCACCGGCCAATCAGGAGTGAGTATGAAAATAAACCCAAGATGGTGGGCAGCAGCCACGAAGCTGGAACCAACAGGAGGTTTGCATTGCCTCTAGAGATGGAGGAAGCCAAGCTTCCCCCCTTCCCTGGCTGGCTGTCTACAAAGTTTCAATTATAGAAGATAAATAAATCCCAGATACTTGCTTCCTGCCACTGTGGCCTCAGCTCAAGGAGGGTCTAGGAGCCTGGGTTGTCAGGAGCCTTGGCCAGCCAGCAAACAGCCCTCAGTCCCTCACCCAGGCTAGCCAGGCACCCCAGTGGAGATCTCCCACACTGAAGGAGGTGTGGCCAGCCAGGAAACAGCCCTCAGCCCCTCACCCAGGCTGACCAAGCACCCCAGTGGGGACCCCCACCCTGAAAGGGGTGTAGCCAGCCTGCAAACAGTCCTTAGTCCTTCACCCAGGCTGGCCAAGCACCCCAGTGGGGACCCCCACCATGAAAGGGGTGTGGCCAATTGCAAACAGCCATCAGCCCCTCATCCAGGCTGGCCACAGCCCTCCAGCAAGGACCCTCATCCCACGCGGACATGGCTGGCCTGAAAACCACCACGGGCCCCTCACCCAGGCTGCCCCACACCCCAAGGGAACCCCCACCCTGATCTGGGACACCCTTCGGGGCAAACCAGCTGGCCTCCACCCGTGCCCCAGGCCTCTATCTAGCTATACTAATAAAAGAGTAATATGTTAATTAGATTGGGAGGACTTCGGGACATTCTTCTAGATGAAGCCATGGTGGCAGGGCCAAGGTAGAGGCGGTTAGAGGCCAAAAGGGGAGGGCAGGCTGATGGGGGAGCAGGACTGTTGGGGGTAAGCAGACCAGCAGGGGG